>CM033642.1:179053829-179151447 GCA_019512145.1 Engystomops pustulosus | reverse complement strand
GGGGGTCCAACCCGTTACTAGCATGGTGTACCTAATAAATTGGCCGGTGAGTGTATATCACTGCGGCATGGGAGGCCCTTTTCTACAGTCGCTGATAGGGCTTTACTCTGTTTCACCCGGAGGGCTGGCGACTTTCCCCCTTGCTGTATGTCTTGAGCATTGAGCCTTTGGTAGCATGCAAACAATCCTCTGCAAATGTCACAGGAATATGCGCTCGGGTCAAACAATTTAAGATCTCCAATGGGATTTGCACCCGAACAGACATTATTAGGTGCAGAATTTTAGCGAGTATACATCATCCTGAATATACAACTTACATCCTAAGTGCTCTTATCCATTCTGACAGAGACCGCTGGAACTTTTTCACCCTTCCAGTAATGAAAACATGACCTTTAAACAATGAACTACCCCACCTACGCTCAACAAGAGTATATTGCTAACCTATCTATCCCCTATGAAGGTTAAGACCCTGTGTTAGAAGCCGCCTGGTCAATACAACGACTATTGTTGTTTTCAAGCCAGAAAGCGTATGGCCAGTGACCCATACTTGTTATATAGCAGAACTTAAAACCTCAACCAAATTTATCACCCTCTTACAGGTTCACCTAGCACATACAACCCACCAGTGTATTCATGCCCATATCCATCGCATAATGACGGTCTGATCGATCACTTTGACAGACAGGTTAGGACGGCACTGCCTCCTTTGACCTGTCCATGCCTTCGCTCTGTTGAATTGCCACATTCTATCCACGGCTTAAACGATGTTATAAAGTATAACTTGGACCTAACTTTTGTAAATGGATAAAACACTTTATATTCCAAACTAATAGCGACATTAATAAATGTGAATTATCTCCCCCCTTCACACTACTCCGAGGCACGCGACAGGATCCCACTCTCACCATTATTATTTGCATAACCATTGAAGCATTGGCGCCAAGCTCAGACGACCCCATATATCAAGGTATAACCCTAGCCAACGGGAAGATAGGGTGGGGTTTATACGCAGATGATATGATTTGGTCATATCCAAAACCACCACTTCACGCCCCATGCCATTTCAATTATCAATGAATTTGGGAAGTATTCAGCTACAAGTGACTGGTTCGAAATCGGCATTTATGCCTCTGGGCCCGCGCCCATGGAGGGTCCAGCAATAGTGGAGGGACTGGCGTAGTCTCAGAATTTAAATATCTGGGGTCATGTTACTAAACAACACCAGGATACACGCAAGCACATACTGGTCCACTCCTCACATATGTGAAAGGAAATACAGGTCATGAGAAACCCTCCCTCTTTCGGTTTGCAGGCAGAATAAACTTGTGTTAAAACTCATAATTCTGCCGAAATGTCTATACATTCTGCAACATTCAGCAGTCCCGCTACCTAAAAATTCTTTAAAGAATTACATGCCCAACGGAGTTTTCGTGTGGTCCACCTCCAGAGCTAAACTTAGCCTCAACACATTGCAACGCCAAGAAGAAGCAGGAATGGCACTCCCTGATTTTTATAATTATTACTAGCGGACAAACTTAGATACCTACACTGCTGACAGATGGGCAAAACCTACCCAACTCAGAACATCATCTACAGCATTATCTGGGTCTAAACACTTATGGCCAGTCCTAGAACCGACACAGGAGCAGGCACTACCTGGCTACCACACAACATCTTGCTACAGGTCCTGGAAGGCGGCAAACATATGGCGAACTTCACAGACTTATAGCTGAACTCACTGTGGTATACCCACCACCTCAGAACACATACACGCCTTGGAAGGCAAGCCCTATGGAACAAAAAGGCATAAACACAATAGGAGATATCTATAAGGATATGTCCTCAGCTCATCCAGGAACTACAAAACAGTATGATTTAGTAGATCCTTTTTCTATAGTACCTCAGCTTAGACACGCACTGGAGGCGCAATTCCCGGACTCTCCTCTCATATCTCGTCTTACCCGATAATTGGTATATATGAACACAAGGTCCAGGACTAGTCTCAATACTCTACTCTACCCATTTATACAAAAAAGATCACACAGAATCCACTGCTTATAATAGACAAATGGAAACACTTATTCCCTCACTGGACGAGGATCCATTTCAGACATGCTATCCTCACACCTAAAGGTCTCTCCCTCAGTAAATAACAAACTCATTCAATTGTACTTCATTCACCAGCTATCTAACCCCAGTACGTTCGGCATATGGGCAGAGTGGCAACGACAGCATGCCCTAGATGTGGAGAGCTAGAAGCGAACTTTTGGGCATATGAGCTGGAGCTGCGCTCCAATCCAAAAATTTGGAAAGACATAACAGACTTCCTCACAAGTTATTTATCAGTCCCACTACCTCATCACCACCCGAGATATGTCTACTGGGCTTAATTCAGGAAGCATGATTGGACACCATTACCAAGTATTTTTTAAGAGAAACACTGTTTTTGGCCGCAATGCATTGCTCTTGCGGTGGTATGCACCTAACACTCTCCACACTTAGCATGTGGAAGCTTCAAGTAAATCAAATTCTACATATGAGAAGACTATATATAACACAGACAAAAAACCTGGCAATTTGACCAAATATGGGCGACTGGTGGCGACTCTCCCGAGAACCATTCACTCCCCTCCCAGACTCAGGTAGCCATGAGAACCTATAAGCGGATAGAGAATTAAATACTATCTAGCACAGCAGTAGAGGTACATGCTAAAACGCAGTGTTTTCTTTTTTTTTTTTTTTTGGAGAGTATAAAAAGGCTTCAGAGGGAGACCAAACTCGCTTAACCCTCTGAGTCCGAGAAAGACGGAATATCTATAAATAGCAAAGGTTGGAGGAACAAATAATGAATACCATAGGATATGATAGAGAGGAGCAATAGGGATAAAATCAAGGAAGAAATATACACAAGACACTCGAAACTGAACACGAAGACCCAGTTAGCTGTATGACTCATTTTATTTTAGTTAATGTTTTTATTTTTTTTGGCAATGCAGATAATTGGATACAGACGGTTCCATAAACATTGTTGATAGACTGTTAAATGCAAAAGGTAAATGTAATGCTTTATATGATTCTGTTTCTGCAATAAAACAGTTTAAAAAAAAAATTGTGACAACCCTGTGTCAGGCTCCAAAGCTAGTGGACCCACTGGACCCATGTGGACGATGACGTAAGCCGACACCTGGGACGGAGTCTAAGTGGCAAAGCGGTTTTCACCGAACCCCGCCACAAAGCTGGTTGGACTTGCTGCGGCGTTGTACCACCAGGTTTGTTCCACAGGTGCGATTGTCCACGGTGACTGCACAAGGTGAGGTACAGAAACAGAAGGCAGTTTCGTGGTCAGGGACAGGGCGGAGGTCAGGACAGGAGGCATAGGATCAACATCAGAGGCAAAGCAGAAGTTCGGGC
The DNA here is from genome assembly GCA_019512145.1 of Engystomops pustulosus. Classification (NCBI taxonomy): domain Eukaryota; kingdom Metazoa; phylum Chordata; class Amphibia; order Anura; family Leptodactylidae; genus Engystomops; species Engystomops pustulosus. The sequence continues at coordinate 179,148,036 of CM033642.1, read as the reverse complement.
AGGCAGCAGAGGAGCGTAAACAGAACAGGGCTGGGTCACAACGATCAATACATGAGCACAGGTCAACATACTAGCTTTCTCAGAGCATATAGCATAGATATGTCAGGAAGTGCAGGGAGAGGCTGGAATATAAGGGTATCTAGGAAGTGACTAGCGCAAATTAATGGCAAGCTGGCCCTTTAATCGTTTTGAAGCCGACATGGCGCGCCCTAGGACGTGCATGGCCACCGGACCGGAGGCGGGAAAGAGGACGGGTGAGTAGCACGGGTGCCACGCTGGCAGAGCAGAGAGGCACAGGTGAGCCCGGCCCAGGACAGTTATCCCCCCCCCTCTGGACTCCACTTCTTCTTGGGGCGGGAAAATCTCACAAGAAGATCTTGGTCCAGGATTCTCCTCCGGCCCAAACCCCTTCCAGTAAACCAAGACCCCGCTTACCTCTCACATCTTCATATCTAGGATCTCCTTTACCTGAAGATGTCAGTGAGGTCAGCCTCAGGAGCAGGAGGAGGTACTTGCAAGGAGAAGCGTTTCAGGATGACAGGCTTTAGTAGCGAGACATGGAAGGAGTTCGGGATGTCGATGATTGATGCGCCTCAGCACCTTGAAAGGACCCAGGAACGAGACAAGTTTATAGCCAGGTGATCTCCAGGCGGAAATACCTGGAGGACAACCAGACTTTGTCACCTGGAGAGAATAGGAGTAGGCTGCGTTTCTTATTGGCCTGAAGCTTGGTTCCAGCAGAAGCCTGTATGCAATGAAAGGGGCGTCTGCTCCCCAAATGGACTTCAGATCCTGTACCAAGTCCACAACTGCAGGAACGTCCAGCCATAGAGAAAGTGGAGGGCACGGGTGCAGTTCATGCCCGGCGTCAGTATTCTGGGCCCTGGGTTGACGGGTGCAGTCGCCGAGGACATAGATAAAGTGGGGGCATGGGTGCAGTCAGGCATGGCGCCAGCACCCGGTCAACCCGGGGTACTGGAGGGGCCCACTAAAGCCCCCGATCAATTGTACTAGTGTCTCTATAAGACACTGGACAAATGATCACCATCCGTATTGATACTTTTTCTGCTCACCTACTCCTTTGCTCGTTCCCCCGAGCGGTGACGGGTCTGAAGCCGCGCAACATGATGATGTCATCAATCACGTGTGGCCGGCTTCAGGGCCGGCACGTGGGAGGCTCAGCCGAAGAAAGAAGGCAGCGTGCTGGTCCTGGGGAAAAAAGAAATTGAAGCGGAAAAAAGAGAAGTGACCAGCGGCTTGATGTAAGTTTGAGTCGCTGAGCAGTCTGGAGATAAAGGAGATTCTTGTGATCCGTGTATTGACCAGACCAAAAAAGCTACCTCCAGGAGATAACGCCACTCTTCAAGGCAAATTTAATTGGATTCAGTTCTCTTTTTTCGCTAAGGCACCGTTCCCAACCTTGGTCGTCGACCCCAGAGGGGGTGAATGACCAAAACACAGGGGTCGCGATCCTATTACGTTTTTGCGCGCGATTCCCGGCAAAACGGAGTAACATGTGTGATAACTCACTGCTTGAGGACCTTCCTGCTGATACAGTGGAGGCTTGAGGACTGTGGTTGATGTCATCATCACTTGACCCTCTGGCTCCTCCTCTTACAGACTCCCGCAACTGACTGCTCTGCTCACGTGAGTAGAACCTGAAGCAGCAGGGGGGGGGGGGAGGCCACTAGAACTGGGGGCAAGAAGGGGCAAAAACTGAGACGGAGGGGGGGGGCACACAAACTAGGAGCAGGAGAAGGGGCAAAACTGGAGACAGGAGGGGGGGGGGGGGCACCAAAACTGGGAGCAGGCGAAGGGGCAAAACTGGAGACAGGAGGGGGACACACCAAAACTGGGGGGAGTAGGGGCAAAACGTGAGACAAGGAGGGGGGGGGGGACACCAAAATGAACTGGCGGCAGGAGGAAAGCCTCTAGAACTGGGGGCAGGAGAATGGGCAAAACTGGAGACGAAGGGGGCACTACACTGGGGCAGCAATGGAGGACACCAAAACTGGGGGAGGGGGGACAGTATATATTAGTTTATTTTTGTACATATGGGCATTATTATACACTCACCGGCCACTTATTAGGTAAACACCTGTCCAACTGCTCGTTAACACTTAATTTCTAATCAGCCATCACATGGTGGCAACTCAGTGCATTTAGCATGTAGACATGGTCAAGACATCTCCTGGAAGAAAAGGTATCTGAGTGCCTTTGAACGTGGCATGGTTGGGTGTCCCGAAGGGCTGGTCTGAGTATTTCAGAAACTGCTGATCTATTGGGATTTTCACGCACAACCATCTCTAGGTGTTACAGAGAATGTGTCCAAAAGAAAAAACATCCAGTGAGCGGCAGTTCTGAGGCTGAGCTAACAATTTGCACAAGCTCATCGAAATTGGACGGTAGAAGATTGGAAAAAACGTTGCTGGTCTGATGAGTCTCGATTTCTGCTGCGACATTCGGATGGTAGGGTCAGAATTTGGCGTCACACATGAAAGCATGGATCCATCCTGCCTTGTATCAACGGTCAGGCTGGTGGTGTCATGGTGTGGGGAATATTTTCTTGGCACTCTTTGGGCCCCTTGGTACCAATTGAGTATCGTTGCAACGCCACAGCCTACCTAGTATTGTTGCTGACCATGTCCATCCCTTTATGACCACAATGTACCCAACATCTGATGGCTACTTTCAGCAGGATAATGCGCCATCATAAAGGGTGGAATCATCTCAGACTGGTTTCTTGAACTGACAATGAGTTCACTGTACTCAATGGCCTCCACAGTCACCAGATCTCAATCCAATGAGCATCTTTGGGATGTGGTGGAACGGGAGATTCACATCATCATGAATGTGCAGCCGACAATCTGCGGCCACTGTGTGATGTCATCATGTCAATATGGACCAAAATCTATCTCTGAGGAATGCTGTCCAGCACCCTGTTGAATCTATGCCACGAAGAGAATTGAGGCAGTTCTGAAGGCAAAGGGGGTCCAACCCGTTACTAGCATGGTGTACCTAATAAATTGGCCGTGAGTGTATATCACTGCGGCATGGGAGGGCCCTTTTCTACGTCGCTGATAGGGCTTTACTCTGTTTCACCCCGGAGGCTGGCGACTTCTCCCCCTTGCTGTATGTCTGAGCATTGAGCCTTTGGTAGCATGCAAACACCTCTGCAAATGTCACAGGAATATGCGCTCGGGTCAAACAATTAAGATCTCGCTGTTTGCAATGATGTTCTGCTAGTCTAAGTTTTAGACACATATGTTATTTTCTGGAAAAACGGATATAATTAATACATAAGACTGAGGCCCTTCCCATCAATACCCCCAAGAGAGCTGGCAACTCTCAAGATATAGATGAGGCAAGCACTAAAATGCTCGAGTGCTCATCTCAATGCAATAGATCTCAATCCAATAGAGCATCTTTGGGATGTGGTGGAACTGGAGATTCGCATCATGGATGTGCAGCCGACAAATCTGCGGCAACTGTTTGATGCCATCATGTCAATATGGACCAAAATCTCTGAGGAATGCTTCCAGCACCTTGTTAAATCTTGCCACAAAGATTGAGGCAGTTCTGAAGGCAAAAGGGGTCCAACCCGTACTAGCATGGTGTACCTAATAAAGTGGTCGGTTGAGTGTAGTAGTTATATTATTCGTACATAGGGTGGCACGTCTTATAGTAGTTTACATTCCTGTACATAGGGGGCAGTATTATAGTAGTTACATTCCTGTACATAGGGGCAGTATATAGTAGTTACTTCCTGTACATAGGGGGCAGTATTATTAGTTATATTCCTGTACATAGGGGGCAGTATTATAGTTTAGTTATATTCCTGTACATAGGGGCAGTATTATAGTAGTTATATTCTGTACATGGGGGCGTATTATAGTAGTTATATTCCTGTACATAGGGGGCAGTATATGTAGTTAATTCCTGTACATAGGGGGCAGTATTATAGTAGTTATATTCCTGTACATAGGGGGCAGTTATTATACTGTTATAGTCTTGTACATGGTTTGGTGAGAACCACTGCCACAATAGGAGACACCAGAGAGAGAATGCGGATGAGCGCCGGTATTATTTTCGCGAAGCCCAGGAACCTTTGTATTGCACAGAGTCCTACAGGATGAGGCGATTGAAGAACAGCAGACAGCTTGGCAGGATCCATCTGGAGGCCTCTGTTGGAGATAATATAGCCAAGGAAAGGAAGACTCCGCTGGTGAAATTTGCACTTCTCAAGTTTGGTGTAAAGGCAATTGGCCCATAAACGACTGACGACTTGCCAAACGTGGGACTGGTGGGACTCAAGATCCGGAGAGAACACCAAAATGTCATTAAGATAAACCACGACACAGGTATATAGCAAGTCTGTAAAGATGTCATTGACTATTTCTTGGAAGACGACTGGTGCGTAACAGAGGCCAAACGGCATCACTAGGTACTCGAAGTGTCCATCATGAGTATTAAAAGCGGTCTTCCACTCCTCTCCCTCATGGATACGGATGAGGTTGTAGGCCCCACGAAGGTCTAGTTTGGAGAAGAACTTTGCTCCACGTAGACGCTCAAACAGCTCAATGACAAGGGATCAATGGCAAGGGATAGTAGTTCTTAACGGTGACTTTGTTAAGACCACGATAGTCTATATATGAATGGAGAGGCCCATCTTGGTCACAAATAAGAAACCTGCACCAGTCGGAGATGAGGATTTACTTATGAATCCCCTCTGCAGGTTCTCCTGGATATAGTCCAACATAGCTGCAGTTCCGGGCACAGAGAGTGGGTACACCTGACCCCGAGTAGAAGACGAACTCGGAAGCAGATCAACAGGGAAGAGGTAGGGACGGTGCTGTGGTAAAGTCTCTGCGTGCTTCTTTGAAAATACATCTGCAAAGTCCTGATAACTGGCTGGAAGACCCTTCAGAGGCCTGGGAACCACGGAAGAGAGCATGACTGGCACTGGATGGGGAACCACCATGCAGCGAGACTGGCAGTCAGGTCTCCAACAAAGAATTTCCCGTCTTCCAATTAAGCACAGGTGCATGGAGCTGCAACCATGGTAGACCTAACAGGAGGGAAGACGTGGACCGAGGTAGCACATAGAAGGACAGTCTATCTTTATGTAGTGCCTCGACTTGCCGTAACAAAAGCTCAGTGCAGTACCAGACCTGAGCGGAGAGAATTTGGCCGCTGACAGAGGAGATGACCAGAGGCTTCTCGAGGCGGACCATAGGGAAGGGATGCCAGGAGACCAGAGAGGCATTCACAAAGTTTCCTGCAGAGTCGGAATCCAGAAAGGCAGAAATCTGGAACTGAGCACCTGTTCTCCCAAGAACCCTAGGTGCAAGCGTTTCCCGGACACTGAGGACAGAGTGGACAGGTCTGAAGAAAATAATCCAGGCTGGCATGAAACGCGCGTCGGGGTGTCAGATGGCGTGACTAGGTCAGGCAATATGGCGACTGGTGGGTATTTAATTTGTTTATTAGGTTAGCAATATTGTGATGATGCACAGGTACATGACTGGACTTTTGATATTATTCATTGAATGATTTTGATATGCGGTACCGCATCGCTTATCTGTTGTGTGGAACCTTAGTACTTTGAAAATCTTTTTACCAGCACCTATGATGTAATTTCTTGTTTTATGTGTTCAGGGGTGCACCTAGCCTTTCTGCTGCCTGAGGCGAACTATAAAAAGACGCCCCCCCCCCCCAAGGTAACTTCTTGTATGTATGAATAGTGTGTGTAGAATGTATGCCTAGATTGTCTCTGTATGTGTTTGTATGTGCTGTAATATATATATATTCTGTATATGTATGGGTGTTATTTGATGTATATATGTTATATGTGTATGTATGTGTGTACATTCAGCGTGCACCATGTACAATATACTATATGGCGACAGCTTGTATTTATTATATGGATATGGGGGCACGCTGTGTATGTTTACATGGTATATGGCGCACGCTGTATGTATTACAGGTATTATGGCGGCACGCTGTATGTATTAATGGATATGGCGGCACGGCTGTATGTATTACATTGGGTAATGGCGGCCACGCTGTATGTTACATTGTATATGGCGCACGCTGTATGTATTTATATGGTATTATGGCGGCACACGCTTGTATGTATTATATATGAGTTTAGGGGCACGTGTACTTGTAGCGAGTAATATGGTATATGCAGACGCTGTATTGATTTTTATATTATATGGCGGATTGTTGTATGTATTGTGCTTTGTAGTAGCTCGCCTGTGTTTATTCTATAGTACACGGTGGATGCTCTATGTATTTGCATTGCTTATTTTAACATTAAACCAAGATGATGGGTCTGGTCCTGACACTCCTTGATTAATTACATATATGGATGCATATAATACATACAGCGTGCAGCCATATACCATATAATACATACAGCATGCCGCCATATACCATATAATACATACAGCGTGCAGCCATATACCATATAATACATACACTGTGCCACCATATACCATATAATACATACAGCGTGCAGCCATATACCATATAATACATACAGTGTGACGCCATATACCATATAATATATACAGCATGCCACCATATACCATATAGTACATATAGCATGCCGCCATATACCATATAATACATACAGCGTGCCGCCATATACCATATAATACATACAGCGTGCCACCATATACTATATAATACATACAGCGTGCAGCCATATACCATATAATACATACAGCGTGCCGCCATATACCATATAATACATACAGCGTGCCACCATATACCATATAATACATACAGCGTGCCACCATATACTATATAATACATACAGCGTGCAGCCATATACCATATAATACATATAGCGTACCTCCATATACCATATAATACATACAGTGTGCAGCCATATACCATATAATACATACAGCGTGCCACTATATACCATATAGTACATATAGCATGCCGCCATAGTATATTTACATGGTGGTACGCTGAATGTACACACATACTAAGTATACATACAGCAAATACACATATATAAACAGTATGTACAGCAAATGTACACACATTTACCATATGCAGAATATACATATATACAAATATATACAAACACACATCTATACATACATTCATACATACATATATATACATATATACTTACATATACAAACATACATATAAGTTACCTTACCTTTTTTCTTGGTAAGGTCGGGCCGCGGGGGAAGTGCCTGCATGCGGGGAGATGTGATGGGCGGGCTGCGGGGGTGAAGTGCCGGCATGCGGGGAGATGTGATGGGCGGGCCGCGAGGGGAAGTGCTGGCATGCGGGAAGATGTGATGGGTCCGCTGGGGGGAAGTGCCGGCATGCTGGTAATTGTGATGGGTGGGCCGCGGGACGATGTGCGGACGGGTGGATGTGATGGGCGTGGGAGTGTGCCGGCCAGCTGGCAGTTCGCTGCTACTATGGGCAGGTCCATGTGCCGGCCGGAGGACATGCCGGCAGACGGGAGCCCGACGCCGCCCCCTCATCTAGCAGGAGGCGCGCCGCCTGAGGCGAGAATCTCAACTCGCCTCATGGCAGGTGCGCCCCTGTATACAGCACACAGATAGTATATACAGGCAGTGTGATACTACATCTCATAGTGCGTTCAAAAATTAGGGTCACTTTTCGGATTCTTATCTGTTTTATACCACTAGGGTTCTCCAAATGCATGTCAAACATTTCTGTCAAATTTGGCTTCTAAAAGGCCAACGCCCCTCTTTCCCTTCTGAGCTTCACTGCGTACCCATACAACATTTTATGTGCATGTGTGGGGCAATTTTATACTCGGGAGAAATGCTAGTACACATTTTTTGGGATTGTTTCATCTTTAATGCCTTAAGAGATACAAATATTAGCCGTAAAAGTGACTTTTTTGGCCAAGTTAAAGCAGACATATGGAAAATGTTAGTTATCAAGTTATTTTAGTGATATGACCAACTTCCAAAAAAGTAGAAAATTTTGAATTTGGAAAACATTGTTTTTTTTCAAAATTTTTGCCAAATTTCCATTTATTTCATAAATAAAATTCTGCTATTTCTCCCGTGCATGAGGATACCCAATATGTGTGTGTGAGTTGCTAAATGGGCACGTGCCATGGCCTGGCACAAAAGGAGACAGTTTGGACTTTTTTGTTCTATAAATCCCTCAGATAATTTTCGAGGCATATACAGCGTTTTGGACATCCTTGACCGCAGGGGTATTGCAATCTCCCCATAAATCATGTCACCTCCTAAAGTAGACCCCTCAAGCTATTTATTAAGTGGTTTAACATTTTCATAGGCGCTCTGGGTTTTTTCAGACATTTCTTGAAAAAGACAGAAAAATGAAATTTTCATGTTTTTTTAGCAAATGGGTCAATTTAAGCGCCCATTTTTCACACACAGTTCAGGAAGTGGGTAATAGTGACCTCATTTCACATTCTGCTATTTCTCCCGTGCATGAGGATACCCCAATATGGGTGTGTGAGCGCTCTAAATGGGCAGTGCCACTGCCTGGCACAAAGGAGGCAAATTTGTATTTTGTGGGCCATAATAAAACTCGTTGCTATAACTATCATAAAAAGCAGATCTGTGACAAAGTATTCATCTAGGGGTATAAGGAAATTTGTAGAGAAAAAAAAAGAAAAAAAAATATAATGTGCATGCAGCTAAGGTATCTGACATCAGGTAATGGGAAGACCAAACTTACACCCCCCCAAATACGGTTTCCCTTTTGCCAAAATAAAGAAAAATTCTGGGAAAAAAAAAAAATCACATTTGGCTATATTTCGAAATTAATTACTAATAATTTAGAACGGTGTGGTACTTCTTAAAGCAGGGATGAATGCACAGGCCGGGCTGTGAGGGACATGAGGCACAGAAGTAACGGGAATCTCTGCGCTGCCCATTTTTACTGCAGACACGACACCTTTTCTGGGGGTAGTTACGGGTTTCCGTTGCTGGAATGGGACTGATAAAATGTCTTTCTGTTAGTCTTTTGACATTTTCACACTCAAGGCTTTGTCTGGTGTCCTGAGGTTCAAATATGAGGCCTTCAATGATTTTCTCCTGAAAATCAAGGTATGTGTCCCTGCCTCCCTTCTTTTTATAAAGAACAAAGGCATTGTGTATTCCAATTTGAATTAGGTAAATTGCAACTTTTTTGTACCAGGTTTTTGTTTTTCTTTTGACTAAATAGGGTTGTAACACCTGGTCGCTTAAATCCACCCCCCCCATGTACTTATTGTACTCAGCCACACTAACTGGCTTTTGCCTGTCTGCTGGTGCCCCTCTTTCCCGCACTGATACGCATTCCGCAGAATGGATGGTGCTCAATAAATACACATCTTTGCGGTCTCGGTATTTGACCGCTAACAATTCGTCACAAGCGTACGCACAGGACTCCCCCTTTTTCAAGGCTTTCCCCACTAACTGCTGCGAAAAACCTTTTCTGTTTTTGCGCATCGTCCCACACGCCCCAGTGTTTGCAGCATGCAAATGTCTGAATAGGGCCACACTTGTATAAAAATTATCACAGTACAAGTGGTACCCTTTATGTAGCAGAGGCTGCATTATCTCCCACACGATCTTGCTGCTAGTGGAGAGATCAGGAGAGCACCCAGGAGCAGTAATAGTCCGGTCACGTCCTTCATAAATCCGAAAGGCTGTGGTATATCCGGACTCGCTTTCACAAAGTTTATATAACTTTATTCCATAACGTGCCCGTTTGGAAGGGAGATATTGGCGGAAGCTGAGTCTGCCATGAAAACTCAGGAGGGACTCATCCACAACCACATTCTGCTCTGGCAAATATTTTTCAATGAAACTCTTATTTAGCATATTTATAAGGGGCCTTAGTTTGTACAAGCGGTCACGGTTTGGATCACTGCTTGGAGGAGCTTGTGAATTGTCACTGAAGTGCAGGAACCGCATTATGTGTTCATAACGTGACCTGGACATGACTGCGGAATATACAGGTGTCACTTGGATGGGATTTTTAGACCAGTATGATCTAATTTTGGGCTTTTTTACAATACCCATATTTAGGGTTAGTCCCAAAATTTTTTTTATTTCATGAATATTAGTTGGTGTCCATTCTCTTGCATGGACAGATAATGGGTTCTGTCTTATGTACTGGGTGGCATATAAATTGGTTTGGTGGACAATATGATCTAGCAGAGTGTCGCTTAGAAATAAAAGAAAAAAGTCCATTTCTGCAAAACTGGAATCGTCCACTGTTATGCCAGGGGTGACAGTGAACGCATTAACTCTGGGTGTAAAAGATGGAGCTGGTTCCCATGGGAGAGTGCGTGCCTCAATTATAGGGGCTACAACGCTGCTAGGTCCTGCAACCTCCTGATCTGTTGCGTCAACATCACCAGAGACACCCCCTGTAGATGATTCTGAAGTGACGCTGGCATTGTCACTGCCTTCAATGTAGTCCATATCTGACGCGGTCTCAAATTCAGAATCTGACTGAAGCAAGGCGTAGGCCTCCTCAGCAGTATATTGCTTTCTCGCCATAATAACACTAACTAAATAACGCTAACTAAATAACACTAACTAACACTCATTTTTTTTATGCTTTTTTGTTTTATATATATTTTTGTATTTTTCTAGTTTTTAAAATTTTTTTAAATATTTTTTATAGTTTTTTTTATATAACTTTACAAACGGTAGCAGTAACAAAACTAGCAAACTTTATGTACGCTTTGTAAGTGAAAGCACTAAGCGTACCAACAAAAAAATTAATTGTAAAAAAATGAAGGGTTAATCACTAGAGATGAGCGAACATGCTCGTCCGAGCTTGATGCTCGGTCGAGTTCAGTGTCAGATAACAATAATAAACTTTGATGTGACAGCTGTGATTTGTTCTCACAGCGATCATGTGTGCAGGGAGGACAGGATTGGTCCCCCAAACTTTGCCTAGTGACCAAGGCTGCTGGTAACCGCCTTGGCACTAGAAAAAAAGTTATACACTGCGCCTGTGCAGTGATTAAAGTGCCGCCGTGAATCGGCTATGCGCCGGACTTTAAGGACCGCGGCCGCCCGCCGTGAATACACGGCGGGCGGTCGCGAACCGGTTAAAATGGTCCATGTGACTGGCTTGTGAGTGAGCCCAGCTCACTGTAAAAAAAATCCCAACATCAAATCAGAAGAGCCAAGGTTGAACTGGTATACAGAGCACAATGGTCCAACAAGTTGAGGAAAGTTACTCTGGGCCCAACAAAAGCAGTTGTCACGTGTACAGTATGAGGTTTCCTGGACCACACATATAGCCCTGAAGAGGCCTGAAATACTTTTAATAAGTATTCAGATTAAAATTGCTTATGTCCACTAGCAGACTGTGGAGATTTACCGTATATACTCAAGTATAAGCTGAGATTTTCAGCACAATTTTTGTGCTGAAAATGCCACACTCGGCTTATACTCAGGTATATTAAAAAAAAAAAAGTCAGCACTCACCTCATGGTGTCCTTTTCTCCACGCAGCATGTCTTCGGGTTCCTGTCCGGGCAGGTGCAGGTCTATGCGACCGCCAGCCCAGACAGGAACCCGAAGACATGCTGCGTGGAGAAGAGGAAAGCGGGGGAAGGCTGGCCAATTTATGGGGGGGGGGGGGGGCGCCTTTCTGCCGATTTTTTTTTTTTAGAGACTAGTGGCTGCATTCCCCATCCTAGGCTTATACTTGAGTCAATACAATTTTTCCAGTTTTTTTATGATAAAATTAGGTGCCTTGGCTTATACGGTAGGTAATGCATCTCGTCTCCACTAGTGGGACTCCTGCCCTAAAAAAAAAAAACAGGACAGTTTCCATAGGCTGGAGTACAGACTGTGGCAAGGTGGGCCACTTAAACACCTATCCCACTACAGGCTGTATTTTCAAGCTAGTACTTTGAAGGTTTCTGCTTCAAGTTTATAATAGATGCTTTATCTGTGGTGCATTATATGTATACACACTGCAGGCTGTAAAGAAGGGGGAATGGGTGTGTGGTTATGATGGAACTCTTTATCCACATGCCGCAAATGAATGTTCCCCAACGGTGAGCATTGGTAGTATGAAGAGGGATCATGGGCCCTCGTGGGTGTTAACCATTTCAGTGGCGAAAGCATTGGGCGCCACCATCTTGGGTATCGCAGTAAACATTAGGAGTGAGTAGACCCCATAGGGTTTAAATACTGTTAAAAAATCCTATGTATTATATACAATATAAAAAATAAAATAAATAAATATATATATATATGTGTGATAAAAAGTTAGTACTGTCCGCAAAATGGTAGCATTGAAAACATTATCTCCTCCGGCACAAAATGACACCATATAGGCCTGTACATTGAACTATGAAAAAAATTATTGGCTTCGGAGTATGGCAAATTGTTTTTCTTTGAACATGAGATTTTAACTTTTAAATTTACTAAAACCTATATGAAATTTGGTATCCCTGTGATCGAACCGGGCCCAAGATAAGTTTGTTACAGGGCTCAAGCATGTTTTTTTTTTTTTTCAACAATTTCACCACATTTCCATTATTCCCAGCTTCTGAGAGCATGAATATTGAATATCACTAGGAACTACAATGTGTTAGGCAGAAAACAAATACACCACTGGAAAGCACAAAATGACACCATATAGGCCTGTACATTGAACTATGAAAAAAAATTATTGGCTTCGGAGTATGGCAAATTGTTTCTCTTTGAACATGAGATTTTAACTTTTAAATTTACTAAAACCTATATGAAATTTGGTATCCCTGTGATCGAACCGGGCCCAAGATAAGTTTGTCACAGGGCTCAAGCATGTTTTTTTTTTTTTTTTCTCAAACAATTTCACCACATTTCCATTATTCCCAGCTTCTGAGAGCATGAATATTGAATATCGCTAGGAACTACAATGTGTTAGGCAGAAAACAAATACACCACTGGAAAAAGTTATAGAATGAAAAGTGGAAATGCAAATACGGAAAAGGGCCATGTGCTTAAGAGGTTAATCAGCCTGCAACAGGGTCTATACATAGTGCACCTCTGATGAAGCATGCATTATAAAATAAATGGAGAAACGTGTAAGGTGCTAGCTTGATAGCACAGTCTTTAGGATAGTTGACCTAGCTGCCACACCTTGCCAGTGTGGCTTATCCCGTTGGTTGTATGACAATATGACCAGGTTTAAAGTGTAACTGTCATTTCAAAAAACTTTTGATATGTTGTAGGGCAGGTAATTTTAAGCCCTTTTGCAATTGTATTAGTTAACAGAATCCTGCTCCTTTCTCTTGTATTCTGAAGACTTCCCCTAGATGTCAGTAATCTCTTAGATAGCTGTTGCTAGGGACATTCCATCTTCAGAAAGGAGCAGAGACTACGGAGCATTAGACACGCCCCCATTTCTCTCTCTGCTCCAGCACTTATGTGCAGGGAGAAGTCCTAAATAATGTAGTAACCAAGCACCTGCACAACTCTCCCTCAGCTTTCCCTACACTTGTGTATAAAGAAAAAAAAATACACAGAGACACAAGCTGCAGTCCCCCCTTCCCTTACACAAGGAAATGGCAGGAGAGACTCTCCAAGTCTGCAAGCTGTGCCCTCATGAGCTGTGGAGTTTACTTAGGATATACATAGATGGCTAGGAGATAGAAAGTTATTAAATAGATGGTAGATATGAGTAGATAATAGATAGGCAGATATGGGATAAATAAGATAGATATGAGCAGCATAGATAGATATAGTGTCATTGGTCAGCAGCAGGTGCTTGTGATGTGGCAGGTCCCGCCCCTCCATCTTGCTGATTGTAGGTTTTTTGAGAGCTGGAAACCATGGTTGCTATAGGCCAAAAGAGGTACTAAATGAGGACCGAGAGGCAAAATACTTTGAGGAATGATTCCCAGGGACACCTGGAGCAGGATTATGTATTTTAGTTTTTTTTTGCTCAGAATAACTGTTACACTTTAAGGCAAGTTTAAAATTCATGCAGGTCTTCTACAACTGATTGTTTTAAACTGCCCTTATGCAATATCTAGGTTTACAATAATATTCATTCTTGTGGGTTTTTTTCTTTTATAGGAATGTGGAGCACTAAAGCTAAGCATTCTGGTAAAGGAATATACAAATATGCTTTCCAGGATAGAAAAAGGAAATCTGACTCTTGTGCTACAGTTCCAATATATAAGTTCAGAGCATGGGTTTGGACAGGGACCTTGGAATACTTGATTTGTTACTCTGCATCTTTGACATTATTTGCTCTCCATATGGTAGGGTAGATCTACTGTCATTGTAACCCCTTTGTCCTTCTCCTGCGCTGCTTTAACCCCTTGCTGATGAAGCCAGGTTTTCACTCTCCTAACAGGCCCTATTTTTAGAACCAGACATGTGTCACTAGAAGTGGTTATAAAACTTTAAAATAAATACAGAGACGATTTTCAGATTGTTTTTCTCATGGCACAATTTCACATAAAAAATTTAGGCCATATATTTTGTGTTTAGTTATGAAAAATTATCAATTTTCCAAATTTCCTGCTCTCCAGGGAGACCGTCATATCACACCAAATAACTTGCCGCAAATGTCACAAATGTCTGCTTTATGATTTTTAAAGCAACACCTCATTTTTTACAGAATGTAAAGGCTTAGAACATCAGGAGCAATTTTTCACATTTTTATGAAAATCACCAGGACTCAAAATTTGAGGGACCAACTCAGCTTTCAAGTGACAGAGGCCTAAATAATAGAAAATAAAAATACCGCTTTATTGAAACTACGCCCTTCAATGCCCCCCAAGAAGGTCCTCTTCTATCCATTACGGCCCTGGCATCTGCTCCCTGTCGGTCCGTCGATGACATTCTAATGTGTGCACCAGCATTGGCACGCACTATGATGTCAGCAGTCAGGATGCGGCTAACTTCATGGTGCCTGCGACAGACAGCACACTGACACAGAACAGATGCCAGGGCTGTGATGGATAGTAGAGGACCTGCAGGCATTTTATTAGGGGCAGGGGCTGGCAGGCTATATATCCTACAGGGGTCTGGCAGGCTATATACTGGGGGGGAGCTGTGACCAATGCACTTCCCACCCTCGGCTTATACTCGTGTCAATAGGTTTTTCCAGTTTTTGGTGTTAAAATTAGGGGTCTCGGGCTTGTACTCTAGTATATATGGTAATTTACACCAAAAAAAATTACATGTTCACAATGGATTTACTGGCAAAAAGCTCTGCAAAGTTTGTTACGCAATTAAACCCGAGTATGCCATGGCAGAGAATTGAAGGGAATGAGCAAAATTCCAGAACAGATTTACATTATCACATCTGGACAGATGTGGACATATTTTTTGCAGGTTGACATGAATTTTTTAGGTACCTTTAGGGCGTTTTGAAAATCATCAATTCTTGTATGCTACAAAAAAACTTTAGAACATATTTTGTTTAGAAATTTAATATAAAATGGATTTTAAAAAAAAAAATGATAAATTATGGCGTTCACCATACGGATCCAATAATGCTTCATAATTATTGTACAGCTGTGTTTATTATACTTTAATAGGCACTTCTATGGAAGGGGGTGGTTGGTGGACTTTATTTCATCAATTGCTCAAGCTACTGCATGCTGACACAACGGTTATGGCACCAGCTCTACATGCGAGTTGATGCCATAACCAGGGTATAACAGTGCTCTGTTTTGAAGGAAATTAGTTACAAGTCAGCAGTACTATTACATCCATTTGTGGGAAAGGGTTAATAGAAGAGCTTGAAGCTCACCACATTAATGTTCCTGCCTCTTTTACCAAGGGTCCATGGGTTCAGAAGCTACTGGTTTCAGAAAGGAGAGGAAGCATTTACTGCTGTTAAATAAAAGCTTCGCATCAACAAAGTAAAAGCTGAAAAATTCTTGTAAGAAGAGTGTTTATGCGGCAGTAAGCCATTTGCAAAGATTTTAATTTTCACTGGACAACCCCCTTTCCTAAAAAAGGCAGCGTGAAAGTCATACAAAATGATTATAGGCGGTCCCAGGCTAAGTATGCAAGTCAAAACTGTATATTTTATTATTGTAGCTCCAGACAATTTTTTTTTCCCCAGTGACACTTGGATTTTCTAAACTTTAGCTGCAATGGGACCAAGGATTATCAATAAAACTTCATTACATACACCTTACAGCTGATCATTGCAGCCAGGGACTAAAAGTAAAGCATCCAGAGAGCTTCACCAGAGGTCACAGTGGCAGAGGGGTCCGTCTAGGGGTTGTCTGCAAGTCTGGTGTCCTTAAGTAGAGGACAGTCTGTATATGTTAATAAGGCTGAGGACTAGGTTTAGACCTTGGCTCGTTTATGGAGTATATATGATAACTATGATATATGATGCCCTTTAAGGTCGTACTAAGGCATCGTTTTCCTTTTGCCATCCAGTAAAACAATTCATTTTCCCAGTATGCTCAGTGAAGTATGCATGGCTAAGGAAACCAATTCCTTCCCGACCCCCTCATTTGGCCTCTCACCTACCCTATGCTACAATGACGATGAGCAATTACTCAAATGGCACTGTCGGCAGTTTGGTGCATTTTCCTTCTGGAAGAGATCTACTGGTATGGCTATTATCCCCAGTCAGGTCGCTAAGCTTTCCGGAAGTTGGGTGTTGGAGCCAAATTCTTTAAAATCGCACTGGAGGCATAGTTTTCCTTTTGCCATCCTGGAAAACCGTAGCTTTTTTATTAATCAGATTTTATTTGGCTCATGTGTGAGTAGAGCTGGGTTGACACCATGCGGCATTTAAGACCTGATATATTTGCTATATGACACAACAGTCCTTTCTCACCTGACTGAGCAGTTGTCCATGGAATATGGTGTTTACCACCTTCAGCACCTGCTTTGTAAGCTTTCTTTGTGAGATAGAGATAAGTATCCTGTGCTTGCTGCCCTCAGACTCCAGTTCCTGTTGCACCTTATCAAGCAGCTCACAAAGGAACTCCTGTGCATCTTGCTGGTTATAACCTCTGAAAGCTGGGATCAAATTCCACACAGAATGCAACATGGCAAAGGGCGAAACCAGCGCCCACTTCCCTGACCACATTACACGAAAGAGGGTGTGCAGTTCATGGCAGAGGGACAGCTGTTTGGTGCTGGGTTCCTTGGCTTGAATGAGCTCCAGGCTTTTTTTAATTGATGACCCTCCACCATTTAACCCCAGGCCCCTTGATGGGTACCCAGAATCCAGGTTACCCGTACGGTGCTTGCCATTGCTGCCTTTATTTGCCAACAGTTCGTCTTTTTCACAGGGGTCCAGGGTAAGGAAGCATTCCCTGAACTTCTGCAGGTGGCTGAGCACTTGCAGAATAGAGTTCATATAGCAGGTGTTTCCAAGGTTTCGAAGCCCCGTCACTCCAGGGGTCACAGTAGGTTTAAAGGAGTACAGCTGATTAAAGCGCCTTTGAGCTTCCTTCCTTGAAGCAGTACTGCTGGTTGTCATGTCCCTGAATTTACGAGGAATAAGGCTATCCCTGTATGAATGTGACAGTAGACGGGCACTTTTCCTGGGGGGAGTGTTTGCAAGTTCTTCTAAAAGACGCCGTTTAACTTCCTGTCTCCGTAACCTAGCTTCTTCCCTTTTCTTCTCAAGTTCCTCATGCCGTTTCCTTTCTTCCAATTTTAGTTGTCCCCTAGAAGATTTTTCAAACCAAAGTCTTAGTGCTTTAGCTAGCAAAGTTTGTCGTCTATAACGCAATGCTGTAAGCATCATTGACTGCCCCTGCGATGACCTATGACATCTAGACCCATCACTAGCTGTGGTTTGAGACCTTAAGCTTCTTCGACTTGATGCTTCCTGCTTTTGACTTCGCACAGCAGAAAGTGAACTTCTCAGTAGCTTTAGGTCACCCTCTGGGTTATCATTTAAAACATAGTCCTGGCACAAGTAGCAGAAGACGTAAAGCTCATGCACCTCCATAACCAAGGGGTGTCTGCTTTCCTGAAAGTGGCGCAAGGCATGCTCTTCGATATAACGCCCACAAGCCACGTGGGAACACTTAAGACATGCCCACACAGATTCTCTTGTATCACAGTCCACACAGCGCCATTTTTGTGGATTTAGTATGGAGTGGTCTTGTGCCAAGCGTAGGCGTCCAACATGTTTACATCGATCCATGTCTCACAAGATCCAACTGTCCACTCTAGAAAATAATATGAATACATATTAAAACATTTAAAATAAAAAAACCTTTAAATAATGCAACATAAATCATGCATTCAATCCAAAAAGCTTGACTGCTTAAAATTTATTCAAACAAAGGAAACCGTTGGTACAATTTTTGCAGCACCTGATCAGAATAAAGTTGTGTTATGGGCAAGGGTTTGTATTTTTGCATACCAAAGCGCTGCAGATAATCTTTGGTAGCAGCCCAGGGGATTTGTGTAATCTTGTGTATGTATATAATCTTGTGTGTTTGTGTAAGTGTGTGTTAGCAATAGATGGAATTAATAGACTAAATTTATTTTAAATTCCAGGACTCTAACTGGACTGCCCCCAAACACTGTGTGCAACTTTGTAAGCTCAAAACTACCAGCAGCCTCCTTTTAGTCCCTTAATGACAAACCGATTTTTAAAAGTTGGCCTATACGGCTAACGGAGAATAACTCTAAAGGTTTTATACATCCAACATATTCTGACATTATTTTGGAGGTAACAGAAAATGGATAACTAAAAAAGCAAAAGTACAATTCTGGCGGAGAGTTATCAGAAGTGTCTGGGAGCATTACTGTTATAGTTGCCCACGATAACCAATTGGAGCGCAGATTTCATATGTTTATAAATTTGCACAAAATGTACATTCGTAATATTTTATAGTTCAATATGCTCAACTTTTAATGATTTTTAATACTTTTTTTTTGCAATTTAGAACATTTGCAAAAGAAATGTTTTGTATTTTTAACATTTGCAGGATTTACTACAAATAAGGTAAAAAAGTTAAATATTTTTCTTAAAGTATGTTTAGTTGTAGTGGTTCGGCACTCAGTCAACTGCGCCTCGTGCTCGTGGACAAATGGTGCTTATAAATAGACAAGGAAAATCCCGGCACTTCGAGGTAGGTGAAAATCAAATATTCTTCTTTTATTTAACAAGACATCATAAATCAAGTATAACACGCAAGGAAAACGCGTTTTTTCGGCTCCACCTGAGCCTTCATCAGCTGGCGTCTTCCTGAACAGTGGTGTTTCTTAAGCAGATGAGCGTCCAATGAATGCACTGCTACCGGAACACATCATCATTCTGCTGCGTCATCAATCATGTGATCACATAACGTGATCTAACATTAACCATGTGACCGACCATGTGATCATGTCACGTGATCAGTTTAAATGAAAAACAAACACTAGCGGATGCTATCGTCTTGCAGGGAGATGCAATCGGACAAAACATAAGGTATGTACATAATAATGGAACATTCATGTAAACATAATAACCATTTTGGACATTATTGTTTTTCAGCATAGTTTAAATCATGTTTTATATTCAAAAAACTATTTAAATACCAAATTCTCAAAATCGCTACATTGTAACATCTATTGTTAGGAGAATTAGTGACGTTGATCTCCTATCTGGAGACAAAATACATTTTTCACAGATGTTAGTATAAGGAAAAAAAGGGGTTAATATTAAGAATAGAAAAAGAATGAATTAGTTACTCACCGGTAATTCCATTTCCATTAGTCCACCATGACGGCCCACCTGGAGGATGCCCCTTGACCTCTGTAGGGACAGGAAGAAGAGAGGTTAAATTCCCCTCCCCGCATCCTCCCGCCAGTGACTTCAAAATAACCACACTGAGGAAGATGCAACAATGATTTTTTCCTATGTAGGCGCGCGCACGCAGCGCCGAAGCCTCTTCTGCTCTAAAGTTTAAAAAGTGTTAAAACCGCGATACAGCGGTTAATAACACTAACGAAAGTAAGTACCGGCACCAGCTCACCCTGAGCTGGTGCTCGGTACTTACAGCTTACCCCTGCCATTCTAAATGGTAGGTTTCCTTTAACTAAGAAAATGCCTTCTTTTTTGTTAGATACAGGAGATTTCCTGAGAATTGTATGAGACATTAATAATATCTCATCTGAGACTTGGTTGGTCACGATTGATGTTACAAGTTTATATACATCTATAGAGCATGATAAAGGGATACAGGCTGTTGAATGGATCCTCCAAAATAGTGAATATAGTACTGAACAAAAAACATTTATAATTGGAAAGCCTAAAACTTACTTTGTACAATAATTTTTTTATGTTCCAGGATGACTTTTATTTACAAAAACGTGGTACGGCCATGGGGTCGAATGTGGCCCCCCGATATGCAAATTCGTTTATGGCCTTCTTTGAGAATCAATTTGTCTATTGCAACCCTTTATTTGAGAGACATATAAAGGTTTGGAGGCGTTTCATAGACGATATTTTCTGCATATGGGAGGAGCCACTCGACATCCTCTTGAGCTTCCTGAATGACTTAAATTCAATATGGGAGGAATTAAAATTCACCATGACATACAGTCAACAAGAAGTAAGCTTTCTAGACACCAAAATCATTAAACAGGAAGACGGCACATTACTTTCCGACATTTATAGAAAAGAAACAGACCGGAACAGCCTCTTACACTTCGACAGTGCTCATCCCCTTTCAGTTAAGAGGTCAATCCCAAAGTCTCAATTTCAGCGAGTTGATCGAATAGTCTCAGACCCCATGTTAAAACAAATTAGAACAGAAGAGATGAAAAAAAAAAAATAGATTTATACAGGAGGGGATACCCTACAAAAATATTGGAGGAATCAAAACAAATAAGTGATATTAGAACTAGAGAGATATCTAAACCCCGACTACCTTATGTGAGTCATTTTCACCCCCTAATGTACAAAATAGATAGAATCATCAGGAAACACTGGCATCTGATAAAAGAAATATACCCACATATACCAGAGTTCCAAGAACCTCCCCTAATCTGTAACAAGAAATTACCCACATTGCGGAATAAACTTGTCAGAGCTGACTTGGGTAGTGATAAAAAAAAAACAGCACGACAAACTATTAGCAACAAAGAAACATGGCACTTTCCCTTGTTTAAGCTGTCAACAATGTAATAATGTTAAGAAAGGTGACCTCTTCTTTCACCCCCATTCAGGACATACATACAAAATTTCTGACCCTACCATCCGAATGTCGCAGCAGAAATCGAGACTCATCAGACCAGGCAACGTTTTTCCAATCTTCTACTGTCCAATTTCGATGAGCTTGTGCAAATTGTAGCCTCAGTTTCCTGTTCTTAGCTGAAAGGAGTGGCACCTGGTGTGGTCTTCTGCTGCTGTAGCCCATCAGCCTCAAAGTTCGACGTACTGTGCGTTCAGAGATGCTCTTCTGCCTACCTTGGTTGTAACGGGTGGCGATTTGAGTCACTGTTGCCTTTCTATCAGCTCGAACCAGTCTGCCCATTCTCCTCTGACCTCTGGCATCAACAAGGCATTTCCGCCCACAGAAATGCCGCTCACTGGATGTTTTTTCTTTTTCGGACCATTCTCTGTAAACCCTAGAGATGGTTGTGCATGAAAATCCCAGTAGATCAGCAGTTTCTGAAATACTCAGCCCAGCCCTTCTGGCACCAACAACCATGCCACGTTCAAAGGCACTCATATCACCTTTCTTCCCCATACTGATGCTCGGTTTGAACTGCAGGAGATTTTCTTGACCATGTCTACATGCCTAAATGCACTGAGTTGCCGCCATGTGATTGGCTGATTAGAAATTAACGAGCAGTTGGACAGGTGTACCTAATAAAGTGGCCGGTGAGTGTATATATATATATATATATAGAGAGAGAGAGAGAGAGAGAAGGTCATTACAAACAGAGTGGACTTTTTCAAGTGTTTACAGGCGGTCCACTACTTAGGAACATTCAACTTACAGATGACCCCTAGTTACAAATGGACCTCTGGATGTTGGTAATTTACTGTACTTTAGCCTTAGGCTGCAATAAACAGATATAACAGTTATCAAAATGGCTGAAATTAGGCTTTATTGTTAATTTTGGTTGTTAAAACAATCCAACATTTTTAAAATCAATTGTCACAGAGGCCCAAAAATATTTGGCTGGGGGTACAATTATAAAATATACTGTTCCAACTTACATACAAATTCAACTTAAGAACAAACCTACAGAATCTTGTATGTAACACAGGGACTGCCTGTATTTATTCTAATGTTGATGATTGTGGCTTACAGCCCAGTTATACCCAAAATTCATTGGGGCACATTTACTAAGGGCTTTGTGTCTGTTTTCTGACTGACTTTGCATGTGTAAACTGCTTGCAAAGGTATTTAAGATGTGTCTGCACTAACCACCATGCATGGGTTCTGGCGTATGTTCTTAATGAATCGGTTGGACCCAGCATTATACACAGGAAGAGCACTTTTACTTCAGTTTCCTACATTCTTACTAAATGTGCCCTATTATCTTAGAACATTAGAACGATGGCCAAATGAAAAGTTTGTACAGTAAATTCCCTCAATATTTGGTCAGGGCTACTTGGCATCAATGTGGCTTTGCATGGAGGTGATCAGCTGATGGCACTGTAGAGAAGTATGTTTAGTTGTAATGGTTCGGCACTCATTGCTCGTGGACAAATGGTGCTTATAAATAGACAAGGAAAATCCCGGCACTTCGAGGTAGGTGAAAATCAAATATTCTTCTTTTATTTAACAAGACATCATAAATCAAGTATAACACGCAAGGAAAACGCGTTTTTTCGGCTCCACCTGAGCCTTCATCAGCTGGCGTCTTCCTGAACAGTGGTATTTCTTAAGCAGATGAGCGTCCAATGAATGCACTGCTACTGGAACGCATCATCATTCTGCTGCGTCATCAATCATGTGATCACATCACGTGATCTAACATTAACCATGTGACCGACCATGTGATCATGTCACGTGATCAGTTTAAATGAAAAACAATCCCAAAGTCTCAATTTCAGCGAGTTGACCGAATAGTCTCAGACCCCATGTTAAAACAAATTAGAACAGAAGAGATGAAAAATAGATTTATACAGAGGGGATACCCTACAAAAATATTGGAGGAATCAAAACAAATAAGTGATATTAGAACTAGAGAGATATCTAAACCCCGACTACCTTTTGTGAGACATTTTCACCCCCTAATGTACAAACTAGATAGAATCATCAGGAAACACTGGCATCTGATAAAAGTAATATACCCACATATACCAGAGTTCCAAGAACCTCCCCTAATCTGTAACAAGAAATTACCCACATTGCGGAATAAACTTGTCAGAGCTGACTTGGGTAGTGATAAAAAAACAGCACGACAAACTTTATTAGCAACAAAGAAACATGGCACTTTCCCTTGTTTAAGCTGTCAACAATGTAATAATGTTAACAAAGGTGACCTCTTCTTTCACCCCCATTCAGGACGTACATACAAAATTAAAGATTTTTTCACTTGTAATTCTAGAGATGTAATATACATCATCAAATGCCCCTGTGGCCTCCTATACGTTGGGGAAACCCGCCAGCGTATAGGAGACCGCATCGGTCAACATAAATCGACCATTAGGAGAGAAAATCTCCTATTACCAATACCTGCACATTTTAAAAAATACAACCATTCATTACCACAATTGAAATTTCAAGTCATTGACAAAGTAGATCCACCTAGACGGGGGGGAGATGTCACCATTGTTACTACGAAAAGAAGCCTTTTCGATACATGAACTGAAAACATTGGAACCGCATGGTTTAAATAGGGACTATGAAGTTGGCCAACTCTAGTCTGACCCTTCCATTATCTTTTTACAGACACAGAACCCATGAGTACACCTGACAATGGGAGAGAAGACTTGGTATAGAACAAAACCCATTATTTTTCTATTCTTAATACTAACCCCTTTTTTTTCCTTATACTAACATCTGTGAAAAATGTATTTTGTCTCCAGATAGGAGATCAACGTCACTAATTCTCCTAACAATAGATGTTACAATGTAGCGATTTTGAGAATTTGGTATTTAAATTGTTTTTTGAATATAAAACATGATTTAAACTATGCTGAAAAACAATAGTGTCCAAAATGGTTATTATGTTTACATGAATGTTCCATTATTATGCACATACCTTATGTTTTGTCCGATTGCATCTCCCTGCAAGACGATAGCATCCGCTAGTGTTTGTTTTTCATTTAAACTGATCACGTGACATGATCACATGGTCGATCACATGGTTAATGTTAGATCACGTGATGTGATCACATGATTGATGACGCAGCAGAATGATGATGCGTTCCAGTAGCAGTGCATTCATTGGACGCTCATCTGCTTAAGAAACACCACTGTTCAGGAAGACGCCAGCTGATGAAGGCTCAGGTGGAGCCGAAAAAACGTGTTTTCCTTGCGTGTTATACTTGATTTATGATGTCTTGTTAAATAAAAGAAGAATATTTGATTTTCACCTACCTCGAAGTGCCGGGATTTTCCTTGTCTATTTATAGGCACTGTAGAGAAGTTATGGAAGACCACATTGTGTGATAGGAGTCTTCAGCTTGTATGCATTGTTGGGTCTAGGTTTCTCATTTTCCTCTTGACAATACCCACAGATTCTCTATGGGGTTAAGGTAAGGCGAGTTTGCTGGTCATAAAAAACAGGCATTGGTACTTTTGGTGTGGGCAGGTGCCAAGTCTTGCTGGAAAATGAAAATCCCATCTCCAAAAATCTTGAAGCAAGAAGTACTCTAAAATATCCTGCTAGACGGCTGCGCTGACCTATGTGTTGATAAAACATAGTGTAACTATATCAGTAGATTACATTGATCCCCAAGCTATCACTGATTGCATAAACTTCACACTAGACCTCAAGCAGCTTGGAATTTGACTCTCCACTCTTCCTCCAGACTCCAAATGAAATGCAAAATTTACTTTCATCTAAAAATAACACCTTGGACCGCTGTCTTCATCTGGTGCACCCTGCACTGCTCTATAAGTGTACACCATTTTTTGGGGGTGGGGGGACATTGTTCATGCTGCAGAATTGTGGTGCAGACAGAATCGTGTCACACATCAGTAATACATTTGGCTCATATACCACCTAAGCACCTTTAGGTGCACACTAATTCTGCCTTGTCTGACACAGTGCAGCTCCAACAAACTGGTGCAGACACTTTATAAATAAATGTGCAAGCTGTTTGCATGTTCTTTTCAGCACACAGTCAGAGAGAAAACTGGAGCAAATGCTTTAATAAATGTGGGCCAATGACTTTTGGTTGTACCTTGGCTGAAAGCCATAATCACCAACATTAACATAAATAAACACTTGAAAAAGTTCACTGTATGTAATGTCTTTAAATCTAATATATAAAGCTGAGTGTGTGTGTGTATGTATGTACCGTATATACTCGAGTATAAGCCGACCCGAGTATAAGCCTAATTTTACCACCAAAAACTTGGAAAACCTATTGACTCGAGTATAAGCCGAGGGTGCGAAATGCATTGGTCACAGACCCAGCCAAGTATATAGCCAGCCTGCTCCCTATAATAGTATAGTATACAGCCTGCCCCCAGTAGTATACAGCCTGCCCCAGCCTTCCCCCAGTAGCATACAGCCTGCCCCCAGTAGTATACAGCCAACCCAGCCTGCCCCCAGTAGTATACAGCCACCCCAGCCTGCCCCCAGTAGTATACAGCCACCCCAGCCTGCCCCCAGTAGTATACAGCCACCACAGCCTGCCCCCAGTAGTATACAGCCACCCCAGCCTGCCCCCAGTAGTATACAGCTTGATTTTCACCTACCTCGAAGTGCCGGGATTTTCCTTGTCTATTTTTCTTAAATACACAACATTTACAAAGCATTCATGAAAATGTAAAAAAAAGACTCAAAATGCGTTTCCTATTTTCCTCAGATTTCATGATGGGGTTGCTCTTCACTATGGAAATTATTGACCATTATCCCATGTTTGGCAATTGGTTTTAAGGACAAGCTTGAATAGGATTCAGGACCCTTTGAGTGTTTGAAAAAAAAACAAACAAACATTCAGTTGCCACAAAGATTGAAACCTGCCATAATTGACCCCAATTTGAAAAATAAACCATTTAATGAATTTATAGTGAGCATTTTGACCAAACAGTTTATTGCTAGAACTAACCCACTACAGAATAAAAATGTCAATTACAGTTGTGATGCAAAAAGCTGTAGAATGGTATCTGGACTTTAAGGCAAGACAGTTCTACCTTACTTACTAGTTGTTCATTCTAGATTCATCATCCGCTTTATATGAAGTCGGACATTTGGGCGCCATTTCCCGTCTTGGAGGTCACCGCCGGTTATAACCATTTTTATATTATGATAGACTGGCATTTAGGGTTGCGGCGATACCTAATGTGTCTGTGATTTTTACTGTTTATTATGTTTTATATTAGTTCTAGGGAAAGGGGGGTGATTTGAACTTTTAATATTTTAATATTTATTTTCTTTTTTTTTTTCACTATTTCTTAAACCATCTAGGGTACATTAACCCTAGATGGTCAGATCGTTCCTACCATATACTGCAATATAACTGTATCGCAGTATATGGCATTTCTGAACACTATACATAACAATGAACCACAGGCCGCCCCCCGATGACTTTCGGGGGAGCAATGATCGGAGGTAAGATGGCAGCGCCATTGCCGGAGTCCTTCTCTTCATATACCCCGAATTTGTAGGTATACCCTGATGTACATTCACACAGCTTATACAACTTCACGCCATACCTTGACCTCTTATTGGGAAGGTACTGGCAGAATAGAAGTCTCCCTTTAAATTATACATGTTTCGCATGGGTATTTGCCTGCGAAAAATTCTTTTCAAAGTTCTAAACACTCTACTTTTGATGCAAATTCCACAGATTTTACTAGAATGTTATGAGGCTCAGAATTTGGGCTCCATTTTTCACATTTTTGGAAAATCAGCAAAACCAGTATTTAGATGGACCTTCTCAACTTTTAAATTGACTGTGAAAGGCCTAAATAGTAGCTGGACTCGTAAATTACCCCATTATGGAAACTACACCCCGTAATGTATGAAAAAGCATTTAAGAGGTTTGTTAAACCTTTAAGGTTTTGTTTAGAGGTTAAAACAAAATGAAGGTGCAGTCTACAAATTGTGATTTTTTATTATTTTTTTTTTTAAAGGTATTAATTAAAAATTATCTGTTTTTTGAACATTTTTTGCAAATTTTTTCCTGGCGTTAACTGTGCTGGTCCAGTAACGATTCTGTTTTGCTATACAGATTGTTACGGATGTGGCAATACCAAATATGTGGGTTTTTTTGTGCATTTGTGTTTTTAATACTTTATTAAGTGTTTTTATGGGAAAGTGACATTTTGGGGGCTTATATTTTTATGTATTTATTTTTTTATTCTAATGTTTGAACTTTACTGTTTTTAACGTTTTTTTTAACTTCTACAAACTAGCGGTGCTCTGATCGGTGGTTCAAGTCCAATTCACGGCTTTACAATACTAATTCATTGTAGAGCAATGTAAACTGTATAAGCATGCTGACGCAGTTTACAGTCAGACCCGGAAGGGGTCTGACTGCCATGAACATCGGACAGCCCCGGGGCATTTGGCAGACCTCGGGGCTGCCCAGAAGTGGATCGGATCCCCCAGTAAGTGGCACTGGGGATCCGATCCATGGGGGGGGTGGGGGGGGGGGACTCTTATACTCCACAGTCATGCTTGACCACAGTGTATACACACTCGCCATCAAAGCCGGCTCCGAACGCGGGTGTTAAGAGTCACTGATTCTGGTGCCGGCTCCGTTCGTGAGCCAGTGCCAGAAGCAGGACGTTATAGAAAGTCCCTGTGCGGGAAGTATTTTCACGCAGGGACGTACCATAATGTCCAGGTGCACTTAGGGGTTAAAGAGTAACTAAAGTTTTTTTCCCCGCAAATCAATAGCTATTGGGACATAAAACAACATTGCCTATTATTATTTTATTATCATATTAACTTATATGCAGCAGTTTCCTTTCTATAGTCCTCAGAATAAACAAACTCTACAAACTGGTGGGTTTCATGAGAGGGGAGGGGTGCTGCTTCCTGCTCACAGAGGAGGAGGTAATGTGACAGAGCTCCCTCAGTGTATGTAGCAGAGCTCAATTTGTTCAAAACTATGGATACAGATGTCTCCTGCACAGAATAGTCAAGTACAAGATTTCCCCTGTTCCCCATCAGTCACTCCATCCCAATCTGTGATTCTACAGAACTTTCTCTCTCCACACCTCACGCTGCAGCCCTTCCCCCACCTTGTACTAGGCAGCATCAGCTCTGTGCAGATAAGCTATTAACCCTTAGTGCCCAGACAGCACAGGCATAGATTTCATGTACTTATGATTTCTACCAGTTATTACATGTTAACCGCTCCTCCATGTGATGGAAGATGCCACCATATAAATCCTGTATGTGCACTTTGCAGTGTTCAGTGAAATTACTTGTGGGAAATTAAATTTAATGCTAAATTACTTTGAGAAAGAACACAAGACATCATGGGATCTGTGGGCAAGCTAACTGGCCTTAGCTTGAGGGCATACACTGACACAGTCTCTGTCCACTTCAACTCTGGTAAGAAAGATATTTGTTCCTTTCAGAACAAAAATGCCATAAATTTGGAAAGAAAAGCATGAGCAACACAAAACTGGCATGGCTCTGTTTGTTTTCAAAGGAGGAAATCGTACCGTATCGCTCCGTGTGCCCATTGCCAGCCCATGGGGGAAGTATATATTCACTGAGGTAGATTTGAAGGCCATGTTAACACCATGTGTCTCTCACCCTACACCTGAACAATCTTTAACCCCTTCCCGACATTTGACGTAATAGTACTGCATCTCGGGACACACTCGCCATCAAAGCCGGCTCCGAACGCGGGTGTTAAGAGTCACTGATTCTGGTGCCGGCTCCGTTCGTGAGCCAGTGCCAGAAGCAGGACGTTATAGAAAGTCCCTGTGCGGGAAGTATTTTCACGCAGGGACGTACCATAATGTCCAGGTGCACTTAGGGGTTAAAGAGTAACTAAAGTTTTTTTCCCCGCAAATCAATAGCTATTGGGACATAAAACAACATTGCCTATTATTATTTTATTATCATATTAACTTATATGCAGCAGTTTCCTTTCTATAGTCCTCAGAATAAACAAACTCTACAAACTGGTGGGTTTCATGAGAGGGGAGGGATGCAGCTCCCTGCTCACAGAGGAGGAGGTAATGTGACAGAGCTCCCTCAGTGTATGTAGCAGAGCTCAATTTGTTCAAAACTATGGATACAGATGTCTCCTGCACAGAATAGTCAAGTACAAGATTTCCCCTGTTCCCCATCAGTCACTCCATCCCAATCTGTGATTCTACAGAACTTTCTCTCTCCACACCTGATGCTGCAGCCCTTCCCCCACCTTGTACTAGGCAGCATCAGCTCTGTGCAGATAAGCTATTAACCCTTAGTGCCCAGACAGCACAGGCATAGATTTCATGTACTTATGATTTCTACCACTTATTACATGTTAACCGCTCCTCCATGTGATGGAAGATGCCACCATATAAATCCTGTATGTGCACTTTGCAGTGTTCAGTGAAATTACTTGTGGGAAATTAAATTTAATGCTAAATTACTTTGAGAAAGAACACAAGACATCATGGGATCTGTGGGCAAGCTAACTGGCCTTAGCTTGAGGGCATACACTGACAATCTGTGGGCAAGCTAACTGGCCTTAGCTTGAGGGCATACACTGACAGACAGTCTCTGTCCACTTCAACTCTGGTAAGAAAGATATTTGTTCCTTTCAGAACAAAAATGCCATAAATTTGGAAAGAAAAGTATGAGCAACACAAAACAGGCATGGCTCTGTTTGTTTTCAAAGGAGGAAATCGTACCGTATCGCTCCATGTGCCCATTGCCAGCCCATGGGGGAAGTATATATTCACTGAGGTAGATTTGAAGGCCGTGTTAACACCATGTGTCTCTCACCCTACACCTGAACAATCTTTAACCCCTTCCCGACATTTGACGTAATAGTAGTGCATCTCGGGAGGTGAGTTCCCGCAAAATGCAGTACTATTACGTCATGCTTCTCCAGCACATGATAAATTCCCCTCTGTCTGTATACACAGTATGGGAGTGGTACATCCATGAATTTCTTTATCAATGAGTTTGTGCAATAACATTGGGTTAAAAGCATGATCAGTTCTTAAATTACCCCATATGTATAAATAGCATTGTGGTAGGGGGCATTTAATAAGCCTACAGGCAGAAATTAAGTATTTTAGATAAATTTCTGGCTCATCTTATTCTAATGGGAATTTTGTGCACTAGGGGTTGTAGACTCTCCTGTTGATGAACCTGTTTTTCTTCTTTCTTCAACTTTGTGTTCTTGTTTAACCCCTTCCCGACATTTGACGTAATAGTAGTGCATGACGGCAGGTGCGTTCCCGCAAAATGCAGTACTATTACGTCAAGCTTCTGGCGCCGGCTCCGTTCAGAAGCTGCGGGTGTCGGCTATATATTATAGCTGACACCTGCCTCTAACACCCGCGATCGGAGATTTCTCAGATCGCGGGTGTTAACCCCTAACACGCCGCGGTCGTGCTGACCGCGGCGTGTCAGAGGCATTTAAAGTTAATCTGAAGGGAATCGGACATCCCCCCCCCCCCCGGGGGCGCTTACCGGGGGGGGTCCGCTGCTCCAATCGCAGCCCCGGGGCTGCGCGATCTTCCCCCGGAAGCCGGGTCCCTGCTGGTTCCCCCGGAAGCCGGCTGTAAGACACTGGGCATGCGCAGCATGCTCAGTGTTTTATATTACACAGTGCAATACATCTGTATTGCACTGTGTAACCTGTAAAATAGCTTGATCAAGTGATCAGAAGATCACTTGTTCAAGCTTAGATGTCATGAACTGTAAAAAAAAGTTAAAACAACAAATAAAGGTTTTTTAAAATATAAAAATAAATAATAAAAGAAAGTGAAAGTCCCCCCAAACACCACATTTCCCTGTACACAAGTAATGAAGTATAAAAAACACCCCCCCCCCCCGTTGCGTTTACCGGGGGGGTCCGCTATTCCGATCGCAGCCCGACTGCGAGATCTCCTTCCTGTAGCCGGGTCCGTGCCTTCTGACAGGACCCGGCTGTAACACACTGAGCATGCGCCGCATGCTCAGTGCGTTACATTACACAGTGTAATACATCTGTATTACACTGTGTAATGTGAAGAATAGCTTGAACAAGCGATCCGTGGATCGCTTCTTCAAGCTTACCTGTAAAAGTAAATAAAAAAAATTTAAAAACATTAAATAAAAACATTTTTGAATAAATATAAAGTTAAAGTCCCCTAAACACAAATATTCCCTATACACATGCAATATAAAACCTATACAAATTTTGGTAATCCCATGATTAACTCTACCCAGCACCGCAGAGGAATGATCCCATCGCCATTACGTGTACAGG
Source organism: Engystomops pustulosus (assembly GCA_019512145.1). Taxonomy (NCBI): domain Eukaryota; kingdom Metazoa; phylum Chordata; class Amphibia; order Anura; family Leptodactylidae; genus Engystomops; species Engystomops pustulosus. The sequence continues at coordinate 179,116,540 of CM033642.1, read as the reverse complement.
TATTTACCCCTATGGGAATGTGTGGCGGATTTACGTATGGGGCTTGTAACACTACGGGAGATGGTTTGGGATTACTGTAGGGGCTGTCAAACCCTATGGGAGATGTGTGGGACTAGATACTGTATGGGATGTTGTAAACACTATGGAGAGTGTGGGATAGTGTATGGGGCTGTAACACTATGGGAGATGTGGGGATACTGTATGGGCTGTTTGGAACCTATGGGGATGTGGTGGGATATCGAATTTTTTTTTTTTCCAATATAAGACCTACCACTAAAGAAGTACGAAATAGGCGGGACTTTGTGTTGCAAAAAGAATATAAGACACTTGTCTTACGTTCGGGGGGAAACACCGGTTAGTAAGGCATCATAGCATATTAAATATTAATCACAAGAAGGCATTGGTAGCACAGAAAACAAAGCCCTTTCATACACAGCTACGTACAGTAAAATAAAAGAGTTATGGGTTTTTGAAGGTGAATGATGAAAAATTAAAAGGGGCCCGGAGGGAAGGCGTTAAACACAATGAAACAATAGAAGTTTAGTATCAACCGGGATGATCACTGCTGACCAACGAAAATAAGTAAATGTATCAGTTGGAACGCAAATTCAAAGTCGTAAAACTGACCACAAAGAAGTGACACAAATGCGTTTTTGCCAATTTCACCACATTGGGAATTTTTTTTTCCAGTTTCCCAGTCCACGGCACATGGAAATAATATGTCAAGGGGAAATAAAATTTGTGAAACAGATAAAAGGCCAAGAAGGCCGTGATCTGCATGTTTTTCATTAGAGTCCACCTTATGTTATAACCTAGCAGAAGCTTCCCCGCCGCAGGACTCAAGTCACGCCGGGGCTTTACACCTTAAGATTCTTGTCTACTGCAACTATTATTTACCCTTTTACTGCACAACCACATTTCTACGGGAGACTGAATCACAAACACTGAACCGTACGGCCAGGTTGTTTCTTACAGACGTTAGAGTGTACGTAGAAGCAACACATATACCCCTAGTGCGGGGCCTGGCGTGCGCGAACGTGGTGGCGGAGAGGCAGAATTTGGGTGTGGCTACTGCCGCGCCAATCACAGCGGCGGCAGGAAAAGCGCCGGTAGGGGGGAGCCAGTGGGATAATGGTATATAGAGACCCAGTGGGCGGTGGTTTTGAGTGGTGGCGGTGGGTGACAGGGTCCGAGCGTGCCGCGAATGGCGGAATAAGAGGGGAGCAGTGAAAAGACATCGAGGCGGGAGGGGAGACCACCGTGGAGGAGGAGGAGCAGGCACAGGGAAAGCAGGGGTCTGGTTGGTACCGGTTCCAAAGGGGCGGGTTGCTGTCTTCTGGTACTATGCGGGCCCGAGGGAGGAAGCAGAAGGGAAACCGGAGGAGGTGGTAACGGGGGAGGCACGCCCGCCTAACCCCCCCCCCCCCCACCCCCCCCACACACAGCTCTGTATGTATACACGCCACATATGAAAGAATAGTAAACGGCAGCAATGCTGCTGCAGTGATGGATACTTGTGATGTGGCGCTGCACGCTGTACTGCGTGGCACATTCGCCCTGTGTTGGCATAGTTGTGCGCCTGGATGTCTGTTGACGGCTTCAGTCACGTTTTATCTGAGGCTGCTCCACCGTTGGTGGTTACCAAAGGATTTTGTGTGATTTGGGACGGTTACTTGTTCAAGTGCGTCCTGTTGCTGACACTTATTGTAGCCATTGTCCCCTCAGACCTTTGTTAAGGAGGCCACAGATGGTCCCAGACATTAGTGTAGTCTGTTTATAGGCTTTCATGGATTTGAATATCACTTCATACGCTAAAAGAATAAGTTGCTTTTTATAAACACATGAACACAGATGTGGACCCAACAATACACCTTAGTCCTATCTTAGGCCCTAACAGGTGGGTTAGTCACGAGGGACTAGCAATCCGACACAGTTAGGCTTATTCATACCGCATCCTGTTTTATGTATTAGCAATAGTCTTTGCTATCCACATTGTAATGGAAATAGTGTAGATAGTAAATGCTGGTTACGGTGGAATTAAATACTTCGATCTTGTGGCATATGTCATGGGGTACTTTATTCAGGATGTTTTAGTTATTTCGTGAAGTTAATGTGTTAGCGGAAGAATAATTGGCAAGGTTGAGGATCTGTTGGAGGCGAGCAATACTAGGACTATTGTGCAAGTCTTTTCCTTGGTATATGTCGTTGATTTTAACATCACCAAATGAAAAGAGAATGACTAGAAGTTTAATCCAAATGTCACAAAATGGCTACTAGTGAGCGTACAATAGTACTAAAAAGTGCTAGAAATCCGTTAGAACATTGAAGTTTATGTATAAGAGCTTGTAGCCACAGATTATCGTGGTCACCAAAAACTGCTTTATTCATCACAGGTATGATGGATGAATGAGATCCGCAAGAAACTGTGGAGGAAGGGCTGGGCCGCGTCTGCTATGCATTTCATTTACCTGGGGCATGAAGAAGTGGCTTTTAGTGGTGAACTATAAGTGAATACCAACATAAAGAGTGACCTAGAAATTTGGTTTCATGACATCCATTGGGATAGTAAGGCAGTGGTCACAACAGGATACATTACCCCTTAACGCTGAAAGCCACTTTTCACCTTACTGACAAGGCCCATTTTTCAAAATCCTGCCCTGTGTCACCTAAAGGGTTATAACTTCGGAAGCTTTAACATATCCATGTGATTTTAATTCGTGTTTCGTGATGACACATGGTACTTCAGTTAGTTGAAAATTTTTGGTGGTATTGTTTTGCATTTATTATGAGGAAATAGAAATGTTGTGAAAAATGAAAATTTGAAAAAAAATTCTTTGATTTTCAAACTTCAAAATGTTCTACTTACTATAAAAAGACTTAATAACTAACATCACAAATGTCTTCTTTATGTGGGGACATTCGTGTTTTAGGATACTTCTTATGTGTGTAGGATGTTATGGGGCTTGAAACGTTAGGTGCGATTTTTCACATTTTAGAAAAACACCGCCAAAATCTTGGCGAGTTGAGGACTCTGCTTAGGTTTCAAATCACTTTGAGAGACCTAAATAAAAGTAAAAGACCCCATTAATAATAAATTAACCCCCTTAAAGGAGAACTTATTTAATCTCAACGTACATAAAACAACTTTATGAAGGTTGTTAACCCCTTTTAATTGTTTTAAAGGGGGGTATAAAAAACAAAATCGGAGGCAATTTTGAAAGGGAAATTTTTTTGGCCTAAATGAATGTGTTTTTCAAAAATATGTACAACTTTCTAAGGGATAAAATACCAAAACGCTCCCCAAAATTGATACCCATCCCTCCCGCGTAAACAATCCCCCATATGTGGTGGTAACCGGCCCGCATGGGCACACGCCTGGGCATCGAGGAAGCTGCGACGATCAGAGCAGATTATTGAATTGTCATTTCATTGCTATACAATCTTTATTTTGTGGCAATTGGACATATAAGGGCTTATTTTTTGCCCGACATGAGATGCCTTTACAATATACTTCATTGGAGTGGGTCATTAGCTAATGATGAGGTTTTGTTAAATCTTGAAAGGTAGGTGTAAATTAAATGTCCATTGTGGTTTCCTTCTTTTGGGGGTCGTACACCGTTACATCTACAAAATACTATATTATCTTTATTCTGACAGATCACTACGGATTACAGTGATACCTCATGTATATAGTTTGATTGATTTTACAATTTTTTTATGGATAAAACTAATATAGAGGAAATCTCATTTGCTTTTTGCATCGCCATCACGTACCTTTATTAATTTTTGCTTGACAGAGTAGTTTAGGCTTATTTTTACGGTTGAGTTGTTCTTTTCAGTTTGGTACCATTTTGGCGCACATACTGTTTTTGATCCCTTTTAGAACATTTTGGCAGAGATTTTATGAAACAAAACATGTAAATTTCTGGACGTGTTTTTAGGGGTTTTGTTTTTACAGCGTTTCACCGAGTGGGTCCAATAGTTTCTGAGTTATTGTAGGGATTGTTCGGACGCGACGATACCAAATGTGTGGGGTTTTTGGTGATTTGTTGTTTTTCTCCTTATGCAGGGTATAGGGAAATTTGTGTTTAGGGGACTTTAAACTTATTAGTTATTCAAAAATGTTTTTATTAATGTTTTTAAATTTTTTTTATTATTTACAGTAAGCTTGAAGAAGCGATCCACGGTGCTTGTTCAAGCATTCTTCACATTACATGTGTAATACAGATGTATTACACTGTGTAATGTAACGCACTGAGCATGCTGGCATGCTCAGTGTGTACAGCCGGGTCCTGTCAGAAGGCACGGACCCGGCTACAGGAAGGAGATCTCGCAGCGGGGGCTGCCGATCGGAATAGCGACCAAACGGTAACGCATAGGAAATATTTTTATGTTCATGTCAATAGAGAATATTACAGACGGAGCCCTCTGCCCACTGTGAACTCTGGTGAAGTCTCTGGATGTTACTTTACTCCCAGGCTGTAGTGATCAGCTGTAAGGTGTCTGTAATTTTGTCTGGAGCTAGAATTGTAAAAGATACAGTTCCGACTTGCATACAAATTCAACTTAAGTACAAACCCTAGGAACCCATCTTGTAGGTAACCTGGGGACTGCCTGTATGGGGTCCATAATGGAAAAATTTTCAAACACATTTTCACCCCTTCCCGACATTTGACGTAATAGTACTGCATCGCGGGAGGTGCGTTCCCGCAAAATGCAGTAATATTACGTCAAACTTCTGGCCCCGGCTCCTGAACGGAGCCGGGGCCAGAAGCTGCGGGTGTCGGCTATATGTTATAGCCGACACCTGCCTCTAACACCTCTAACACCCGCGATCCCCTAAACACAAATATTCCCTATACACATGCAATAAAATGAGAAAAACATTAAATCGACAAAAACCCCACATATTTGGTATCGTCGCGTCCGTAACAATCCATACAATAACTCAGAAACATTATTGGACCCGCTCGGTGAACGCCGTAAACAAACTTCATAAAAGTTGTTTTACGTACGTTGAGGAGTATAGTTTCTTTAATGGGGTAATTTATGGGCTTTTACTTTTATTTAGGTCTCTCAAAGTGATTTGAAACCTAAGCAGGTCCCTCAATAGCAGGATTTTGCGTTTTTTATGAAAATGTGAAAAATCGCACCTAACGTTCAAAGCCCCATAACATCCTACAAAAATAAGAGTATGCATAAAACACTATGTCCACATAAAGAAGACATTTAGTGAATGTTAGTTATTAAGTATTTTTAGTAAGTAGAACATTTTGAAGTTTGAAAATCAAGAATTTTTCCAAATTTTCACCAAATATCTGATTTTCTCATAAATAAATGCAAAACATACCACCAAAAATTTTCAACTAACATGAAGTACAATGTGTCACGAGAAAACTAATTTAAAATCACATGGATATGTTAAAGCGTTCCGAAGTTATAACCACTTATAGTGACACAGGGCAGATTTGAAAAAATGGGCCTTGTCAGGAAGGTGAAAAGTGGCTTCAGCGTTAAGGGGTTAATGTATCCTGTTGTGACCACTGCCTTAATATTCACATGGATGTCAGAAACCAAGATTTTCTAGGTCACTCTCTTTAGTTGTTTGTATTCTACTTATAGTTCACTAAAAGCCACTTCTGCCCCGGGTAAATGATGCATATCAGACGAGGCCACCTTCCTCCACAGGTTTATTGCGGATGCTCATGCATCCATCATAGCTGTGATGAAAAAGGTCAGTTTGGTCACCAAGATCAGTCTGTGGCTACAAAGCTCTTCATACAGAAACCTTCAATGTTCTAACAGATTTCTAGCACTTTTTAGTACTGTGTACTCTCTAGTAGCCATTTTGTGACATTGGATTAAACTTCTAGTCTTCTCTTACCATTTGGTGATGTTAAAACAACGACATACCAAGGACAAGACTTGCACAATAGTCTAGTCATTGCCATCTCCACAGATCCTCACACTTGCCAATTATTCTGCCGCTAACACATTAACTTCACGAAATAACTAAACAGCCTGATAAAAGTACCCCATGACATATGCCACAAGATCGAAGGTATTTATTCCACCTACCAGCAGTTACATCTACACTACATTTGATGCAAAGACTATTGCTAATAACATAAAACAGGATGCAGGTATGAATAGAGCCTAAAATGTCTCAGGGATTACTGGTCCTCGTGATAACACCGCCTGTTAGGGCTAAGAATAGGACTAAGGTGTATTGTTTGGGTCCACATCGGATGTTCTGTGTTATAAAAAGCAACTTCTTACAGTATGAAGTTATTCAAATCCATGAAGCCTATAAACAGACTACACTAATGTATGGGACCATCTGTGGCCTCCTGACCAAAAGGCTGAGGGGACAATGGCTAGCAATGAGTGTCAGCACAAGGACCACCTGACAAGTAACTTCCCAAAAATACAACAAAATCCTTATGTGAAACCACAACCTGGTGGAGCAGCCTGCAGGATAAAACGTGACTGAAGCCTGCAACAGACACACAGAGCGCACAACTAAGGCCAACACAGGGCGAATGTGTCCAGCGCAGACAGCGTGCAGCCGCCACATCACAAGTATCCATCACGGGCAGCAGCATTGCTGCCTTTCTATTATTTACATGTGCATGTATACATACAGGAGCTGGGTATGTGCCTCCCCCCGGTACCACCTCCTCCGGTTTCCCTTCTGCTCCTCCCCTCGGGCCCGTCATTACCCAGCAACCCGCCCCTTTGGAACCGGTACCTGCTTTCCCGGTGCCTGCTCCTCCTCCTCCACGGTGTCTCCGCCTCATGTCTTCACTGCTCCCGCTCTTTATTCCGCCATTCGCGGCACGCTCGACCTGTCACCCACCGCCACCACGCAAAACCACGCCCACTGGCTCTATATACCATTATCCCACTGGCTCCCGCCCGCCGGCGCTTGGTCCTCCAGCCGCTGTGATTGGCGCTGGCAGTAGCCACACACACAAAGCGCTGCCTCTCCTCCACCACGTTCAGCGCACGCAGGCCGCACTAGGGGTATTATTGTGGTTCTACGTAAACTACGTAACGTCTGTAAGAAAAACCTGGCCGTACAGTGTAACATTGTTTGTGAATTCAGGCTCCCGTAGAAAGTGTGGTTGTGCAGTAAAAGGGTAAATAAGGTTGCAGGAAACAAAGAAGTCTTAAAGGTGTAGAGCCCCGGCGTGACTTGAGTCCTGCGGCGGGGAAGCTTTTGCTAGGTTATACATAAGGTGGACTCTAATGAAAACATTACAGATCACGGCCACTTCTTGCCTTCTTTCTGTGTAACAAATTTTATTTCCCAGTGACATATTATTCCATGCCGTGTACTGGGAAACTGGAAAAAAAAATTCCAAATGTGGTGAAATTGGCAAAAAACGCATTTGTGTCACTTTCATGTGGGGTCAGTTTTTACGACTTTGAATGTGCGTTCCAAATGATACATGTACTTTATTCTTTGGTTCAGCATGAGCATGGTGATACTAAACTTATAATTGTTTCATTGTGTTTTAACGCCTTCCCGCCGAGGCCCGTTTTTAATTTTTCATTCTTCACCTTCAAAAACCCATAACTCTTTTATTTTTACATGTAAAGAGCTGTGTGAGGGCTTGTTTTCTGTGTAACAAATTGCACTTCATAGTGATTAATATTTAATATTCTATGCCGTCTACTACCGTGTTTCCCCGAAAGTAAGACAGTGTCTTATATTCTTTTTGCACTCAAAAGTCCCACTATGTCTTACTTTAGGGGTAGGTCTTATATTGGAAAAAAAAATGTCGATATCCCACACATCTCCCATAGGGTTACAGCCCCATACAGTATCCCACACATCTCCCATAGTGTTACAGCCCCATACACTATCCCACACATCTCCCATAGTGTTACAGCCCCATACAGTATCCCACACATCTCCCATAGGGTTACAGCCCCATACAGTATCCCAAACATCTCCCGTAGTGTTACAGCCCCATACAGTATCCCACACATCTCCCATAGGGTTAAAGTACCTGGTACCGTAATGGCGATGGGATCAATTCCTCTGCGGTGCTGGGTAGAGGTAATCATGGGGATACCAAATTTGTATAGGTTTTATATTGTTTTCATACATTTACAAAAATTAAAATCTCCTGTCCAAAAACAATACTTCTTTTTGCCATCTTCTGGCTGTAATAACTTTTTTTCATACTTCAGTGTATGTAGCTGTGTGTGATGTAATTTTTTGCAAATTTTGATGCCGTTTTCAATGCTACAATTTGTAGGACTGTAAGCCTTTTGATCACTATTAATAGAATTCTTTAATATTTTTCAAAATGCCAAATAAGTAGTATTTTCCATATACTATTTTCCATTACAGGGTTAAACTCTGGGAATTTCCAGGCCCTTTCCTGTTTTTTCATTTCCATTTTTCACTCCCCACCTTCAAAAGTCTATAACTTTTTTTATTTTTACACGTAAAAGAGCTGTGTGACGGCTTGTTTTCTGCGTAACAAATTGCACTTCATAGTGATGGTATTGAATATTCCATGCCATGTACTGGGAAGCGGTAAAAAAATTCCAAATACAGTGAAAATGAGTGAAGAAACGCATTTGCGCATTTTCTTGTGGGCTTGGATATTACATCTTTCACTGAGCGCCCCAAATGACATGTCTACTTTATTCTTTGGGTTGGTACGATTACGGGGGATACCAAATTTGTATAGGTTTTATAATGTTTTCATACATTTACAAAAATTAAAACCTCCTGTACAAATTTTTTTTTTTTTGATTTTGCCATCTTCTGGTGCTAATAACTTTTTTATACTTTGTTGTACAGAGCTGTGGGTGGTGTCCTTTTTTGTGACTACAGTATGGCAGTATACAGGGATTTTCCTCATCATTCATTACCATATACGAAATAGCCGTGGGTCTTCGGAAGACCCGAGGCTACCATGGAGATGGATCGCCGCTCCCCGATGACGTCACAGGGAACAACGATCCTAGGCAAGATGGCAGCGCCCATGCGCTGCCGTCTTTTTGAGGCTGCCGGCAGCGATCGCTGTTATTACACCCGCGATCGGTGCAATATGCAGAAAAGACTTACCGGCGATGAAGAGGGCTCAGCCCGTGAACCCTCTCCATGCAGCGGGTCCCGACCGCCGCCGTGAATCAGTTAAATAGAATACCGTAATTGTGTTTGGTGACAGCAAACTATAAGTAACTGCCGAGAGCATCTGGACATAGCTAGCAGCAAACAATGAAACAGTTTTTCCAACAGAACATGTTAAAATGAGATTTAAATGGAACCAGTCACAGCATTTCAACACACCAAACTAACCTTCACCGCAAAAAATACAAAGATGTAATCCTGTTTACAATCATGCCCTGTGTTTATCTGTTGGTGCTGAAAAAGATAAGTTTTAATTAAGATTTTGGTAAGCAAATGAGCCCAAATAGTCATGGGTGGCAGGTGATGTACAATATTTAGCCACACTGGTCTGACCGTGGAACAATGCCCTCTGGTGTGACATCCTCCTCAATCTGTAGCACCTCCCAGGGACTCATGCATGATTCCCCACGGCTCCTGAGTTTGCGGATGCATGCCTCCAACACCATGTTAACTCTTTGGAAAATGATTACATTTTCTACTTCTTTTCACATGACTTTGAGTGAGATATTTTATAGGTAAACAGGCGAGATTTCACATAAAAAAAAAAGTAGCACTAGAAAAGATATATAATACCCTACCTGAGGGTGCTGCAAGTTTAGTGGGGTAACAGCTGTTGGCGGTGACACTTTAAAGGGGTTTTCCCACAAAAGAAAATTCTCACATCTCCATCCCTCTAGTGTGATTAGATCATCAGGGTACAGGGTTTATATACACTTTTATCTGGCTTCTGTACTAACACACTGACACATAGACAGAAAGATGAGACGGATCAGAAATGCGCACACACAGCTCTACTACATCTCACAGATCATGAGATCCATTAGATTAGACACACAGCTCTGCTCATAGATATGCCATCTCCTTCCCCCAGATCACTTATCTCCTTGTAGTTTGCTGCCTCTCTCTCTGTTTACCATGTGCTGACAGGATGTGATCAGTGAGAGTCTCTTAGCTCCAGGCAGGGGGCGTGGCTACAGCCACAGACAGAAACACCACAATCTCACACAGAAATCCAAGATGGCTGCCACCTGACACTACAGGGTCGTGTCTAGGGGGAAACTGAAATTGTGTACACCGGGACTGATAGAGACAGGTTGGACTTATCTGTGAAATGCTGCTTTTTTTAATAACAGTGAATTGGAGAATGTGTTATTTTCTTATGCTGAGTACATGAGAGTACATAAGAAACTTGTCTTTGTGGGAATATCCCTTTAAGTTATATCAAAACTGCTTGTATGGGAATTATTACTCTGTACATCATTATAGGCACTTTCTAGAAATACAAACACCATCTCCTTTAGGAAAAACATGGGGAGTAAGAATTATTTACTACCCCATATACCAATTCATAGCCCACTTTTTTTCTAGCAACTTATGAAGGCTGGCAACAAGATATTTGGATGCACTCCTTTAATGGGACAATCCCCCTGAAACAAGAGTCCTAAATATCCAGAACAAATGTATCTTTTTTCTGTCCTTAAACCCGGTTGTGAAAAGAGTGCCACACAAATTTTCCAGTATAAAAAAAATAAATGTAAAAATACTAGAAGATGTAACACTCATAATCTCATTCCAGTCACTGTGCCCTGCTGGTGCTTGCGAATCTTGTTAAGCAGCTCCATATACTGGACCATGGTGTCTGCAGGTGTGTAGAGCGCATCATGCTTTGAGCTGAAAACTGGCGGAACAGTTGGCGCATGACTACCCATAAAACTTTGCATAAACTCCACCATCAGATTCCAACAGTCTCCTGGTACAGCACAAGGGCAGTAATCCACCTGTGAAAGTAAAACAAATCAAAAGATTTAGTCCTGTGTTATGTTTAGCAGAAAAAAAAATCTTCCATATTTTAAAATTTGTACTATATCAAATTAAGCATAATTAAATCAATTAATCTAGGCAACTCTGAGAACTGTTACATGATAAAGATTTACTCGACATCTGATGCAAATGTTCGATCACTGGTGCAATTTATTAATTTCCCAGCTGCTGGTAGGGCTGGCTGGCGGAAAAAATAAAAACTATATCCTCATTTAGGAACTATTTTTATGTGATTTACTCCCCCCCCCCCCCCCCCCCCCAAAAAAAATTCTTGTTTAACCCCTTCGTGGCTGCCATACGACTATACAAGTCCTATTTGCACATGCCCTGTGCAGAAAGGATGTTTATAAAAGTCTTGACAGTGACCAACTTCAAAACGGCCATATCTCCTGAACCCTGTCACATAGAATCATAATTATATTATAAAAAGAAGAATTTCACCTTTAAAATGATGTAGGATTGTGTATGGATACTTAACAGAACCAGAGATATCCACCCTTAAAGTTTATGTACTGCTTTCTATTCCAATTGCAACTTTAAGAGTGGATATCTCCGGTTATATTTCATATTAAAGGGGAGACTCTTCTATTTAATATGACACTAAAATAGTGTTTCTATGTGTAAGGGTTCAGTAGATATAGGAGTCTGAAGTGTGCCCCCCTCCAGCCTGTCAGCTGAAGGCAGAATATAGAAGAAGCTGCACGAGACTTTCACTTTGCAGAAGTACACGCACCCTTTGCATCTGTAGCTGAACCTGTAAAAGTGTGATGGAATAATGCTGGACATATTTATAACATATTTTGGTAAAAGTTCCTACTTGTTTAACCCCATCAGTACCGATGGTCATGGGTGCCAGAAAGACCAGGTCAATTCTCGACGTTCTGCTATGCACTACTTTACATGACGATATCTCTAGAAAAACTTTACATATCATAACAAATTCAACTTTGTTTTCTTTTCAAGACATGTGAGACTATCTTGATACAATAGTTTTAAATAATTACATTTAAAATTAGCCAATAATTGACTACAAATGTGAAAAAAATAAGATTGTCATTTTTCCACTTAGTGTTTTTTAAAAAGTAGTTACTTCTACCAAACTAGATTATAAATATGAACAGCATAATTCCATCACTCTTTTTCAGGTTCAGCTATAGATGCAGAGGGTGCATGTACTTCTGCAATAATGAAAAGTAAAAGTCTTTCCTACAGCTCCTTCTACATTCTGCCTTCAGCTGACAGGGTGGAGGGGGAGCACACTTCAAACCCCTATATCTCATGAACCCTTACATCTAGAAACAAGATTGTGGTGTCATATTAACCCCTTAATGACTTAGCCCTTTTTAGTTTTTTCACTTCCATTTTTCACTCAACACCTTCAAAAATCTATAACCATTTTATTTTTCCACATAAAGAGCTCTGTGATGGCTTATTTCCCGCATAACAAATTGCACTTCATAGTGACGGTATTTAATATTCCATGCCGTGTACTGGGAAGCAGGAAAAAAATTCCAAATGCAGTGAAAATGGAGAAAAACGTATTTGCAATGTTTTCTTGTGGGCTTGGATTTTACAGCTTTCACTGTCCGCCACAACCGACATGTCTACTTTATTCTTTTGGTCGGTACGATCACGGGGATACCAAATTTGTATATGTTTTATAATGTTTTCATAAATGTACAAAAATTAAAACCTCTTGTAAAAAAAATTTTTTTTTTGATTTGCGATGTGCTGGCACTAATAACTTTTTCATACTTTGGTGTACAGAGCTGTGGGTTGCGTCGTGAAGGGGTTAAATAAAATGGTTCACTTTCAGACATGCTTAAAATTTCCACATACCCACGGCTGGTTCACTTTCACTTTACCTTAGTCCATACTGTTAAGCCAACCTAGTGCCAACTGAAACAGTAAACATAGCACAGCATCAAAAACTTTCTAGTATGGTTGCAACCGTGTTAAGGCACTGAAACTACTCAGTATTCCGCCACTTGTATCTGCAATTCCGGTGTCAGAGAAGTACACAATTCATCCAGTAGAATTATTTTGGTTGGCTTTCGATGCCGTTTGTTTACACATGAGCATTAAGAGGCTTCACAAAGCAAGGTAAACTAAGCTATTAAGAATTTTACTGTTTCTTATGCCATTACTAGTCAAAGAAAAAGGCATTTCAAAAAATTCAACCAGATGAGCACATAACCCCTATCACTCTACCCTTCAGCTGTGCATGTCATGATTATTATCAATTTAAGATTTCACATCTATTTTAACAATTCATATACAACATGGAAAAACCTCCATTAGCAGATTCCACCCTCATTTATGAGAACCTTTAGCATGCAGCTTTATGATCGATTGCTGCGGACAATCAGCCTTTTGTATTCACTAGAGTTCTGACCAAGTACCGTATATAGTACAGTATAGGCCGACCTGAATATACTGTAAGCCGAGGCACCTAATTTTACCACAAAAAAACCTGGGAAAACCAATTGACTAGATCGAGTATTAGCCCAGGGTGGAATATGCATTGGGCACATTTTTCACCCAGTACATAGCCAACCAGCCCCCCAGAATTCCCAGCACATAGAAAAAAAAAAAACTGTACTCATCTCAGACAGTAGCAGGTCTGTGCGCGATAGCCGTACACACACAATGATGTCAACAGGCGGCTGCCATCATAGTGTGTGCGCTGCCATCTGCTCTCCCCACAGGATTTAAAGAGAAGGCCTGCAGAGAGCAAAAGGTGACTACTCAGTTTAATTTTTTATAGACTCGAGTATAAGCAGAGTTTGAATTTTTATCCAGGACATTTTTTGTGCTGAAAAACTCAGCTTATTATTGAGAATATATGGCAATTTTTATTCTCTACATTATTATTCAAATACAGACGGTCTCCAACTTAAGGACAGCCAACTTTACAGATGACCCTTAGTTACAAACAGACCTCTCAGCTCAATGTGACCTCTGGTAAAGCTCTCTGATTTATTTTAGTCCCAGGCTGCAATGATCAGCTTTAAGTTGTCTGTAATGAAGTTTTAGTGGTAATCCTTGTGTGAAGTGTGAGAAGGCACAGGGTGTCGTGGTTGAGGGCCGATACGTGTCACCGAGGTGCCTGGCCTCAGTGAAGTAAGCCGTTAATCTTTGTCAGAAACCTTAGGTTTCTGATCCTTATTTAAAAGTAGTATAGCTGCTTGCTGTAGCTGATCCGGGCCGGATTTTACTGGAGTAGTCTGAGAGCTGGGTGGGATGACTACTTCCATGTATCCAGAACAGGTGTTGCCTTGCATTTATTAGCACGGAGCTCTAGCAGAGCTGAGAGCGACTCCAAGCCTGAAGTGTTGGTCTGCTGTCTTTCTCCTGCTGTTGTCTCAGGACTGGTTCGGAGACACTGGAGGACTCTGCTGTAACTTTACAGACTACATGGTGAGGATAACCTGTCTTATGTTAACCGGTTAAGGACCGGGCCCTTTCCCGTTTTTTCATTTCCATTTTTCACTCCCCACCTTCAAAAATCTATAACTTTTTTATTTTTACACGTAAAAAGCTATGTGACGGCTCGTTTTTTGCGTAACAAATTGCACTTCATAGTGATCGCATTGAATATTCCATGTCATGTACTGGGAAGCGGGAAAAAAATTCCAAATGCAGTGAAAATGGTGAAAAAACGCATTTGTGTCGTATTCTTGTGGGCTTGGATATTACGGCTTTCACTTCACGCCACAAATGACGCATCTAATTTATTCTTTGTAATCAGTACGATTACAGGGATACCAAATTTGTATAGGTTTTATAATGTTTTTATACATTTACAAAAATTAAAACCTCCTGTACAAAAAATGTTTTTTTATTTTGCCATCTTCTTGTGCTTATAACTTTTCCATACTTCGTTGTATGGAGTTGAGGGTGGTGTCATCTTTTGCGACTTTTAATGATGTTTTCAATGATATTATTTTTAGGACTGTACGACCTTTTGATCACTTTTTATAGAATTTTTAATTTTTTTTTAAATGGCAAAAAAGTGCCAGTTTTGACTTTGGACGCGATTTTCCGATACGGGGTTAAACGCAGTGAAAAACCGTTATTATATTTTGATAGATCAGGCATTTTTGGACGCGGCGATACCTAATGTGTTTATGATTTTTACTGTTTAATTTATATCAGTTCTAGGGAAAGGGGGGTGATTTGAATTTTTAGGTTTTTTTTTTTTTTATTATAATTTTTTTTTTTTACTTTTTTTTTTATTTTTACTATTTTTCAGACTGGTACTTTATGGTACTTTAACCCTAGGTTGTCTGATCAATCCTACCATACTACAGTATGGCAGTATATGGGGATTTTACTCCTCATACATTACAATGTGCTGAAATACACAGCGGGCGGTCGCGAACCGGTTAAAGCCTTTTGCCTGAAGAAAAAGTAAACTTTATGTTATGCCTTCATTTTGCACCCTGCTGAAGAAAGCGGTTTACGTTTATTAGTGACTTTGTTTAACCCATTCACGACCCGTGACATAATAGCACGTCACGGGTCGGCCGCGGGTACATGGAGAGGGCTCACGCGCTGAGCCCTCTCCATAGCCGGTAAGTCTTTGCTGCATATTGCAGCAAAGGCTTACCGGTAACACCCGCGATCGGTGCCAGCACCGATCGCGGGTGTTTTCCCGCTGATAGCCGCCAGCAAAGCTGCCGGTGGCTTCAAAAGGAGTGAGGTGCATGGGCGCCGCCATCTTTTCGAGGATCGCCGCTCCCCGTGACGTCATAGGGGAGCAGCGATCCGTCACCATGGTTGCCTCGGGTCTCACGAAGACCCGAGGCTACTTCGGGTTAACCCATGCATTACAATGTGCTATCAGCACATTGTAATGTATGAGTAGTAAAATACACATATACTGCCATAGTGTAGTATGGCAGTATATGATAGGATCGTGCAGACACCCTAGGGTTATCTGTACATCATTATAGACACTTTCTAGAAATACAAACCCATCTCTTTAGGAAAAACATGGGAGTAAGAATATTACTACCCCATATACACAATTCAAGCCCACTTTTTTTCTAGCAACTTATGAAGGCTGGCAAAAGAGATATTTGGGGATGCACTCCTTTAATGGGACAATCCCCTGAAACAAAAGGAGTCTAAATATCAAGAACAAATGTATCTTTTTTCTGTCCTTAAACCCCAGGTTGATGAAAAGAGTGCCACACAAATTTCCAGTATATAAAAAAATAAATGTAAAAATTACAAAGAAGATGTAACACCTCTAATCTCATTCCAGTCACTGTGCCCTGCTGGTGCTTGCGAATCTTGTTAAGCAGCTCCCTATATAGGACCCATGGTGTCTGCAGGTGTGTAGAGGCATCATGTTTGAGCTGAAAAACTGGCGGAACAGTTGGCGCATGAGAACCCAAAAACGGGATAAACAGACCCATACGATAGATAACAGCTGCGGTACAAGCACAAGGGCCAGTAATCACACCTGTGAAAGTAAAACAAATCAAAAGATTAGTCCTGTGTTATGTTTAGCAGAAAAAAAAATCTTCCATATTTTAAAATTTGTACTATATCAAATAAAGCATAATTAAATCAATTAATCTAGGCAACTCTGGAACTTGTACATGATAAAGATTTCCGACATCTGATGCAAATGTCGATACTGGTGCAATTTATAATTTCCCAGCTGCTGGTAGGGGGTGGCTGGCGGAAAAAATAAAAACTATATCTCATTAGGAACTATTTTTTATGTGATTACTCCCCCCCCCCCCAAAAAAAAAAAAAAAATTTCTTGTTTAACCCCTTGTGGCTGCCATACGACTCTACAAGTCCTATTGCACATGCCCTGTGCAGAAAGGATGTTATAAAAGTCTTGACAGTGGACCAACTTCAAAACGGCCATATCTCCTGAACCCTGTCACAAGAGAATCATAATTATATTATAAAAAAGAAGAATTTCACCTTAAAATGATGTAGGATTGTGGTATGGATACTTAACAGAACCAGAGATATCCACCTTAAAGTTTATTGTCCTTGCTTTCTATTCCATTGCAACTTTAAGAGTGGATATCTCGGTTATATTTCAATTAAAGGGGAGACTCTTCTATTTAATATGACACTAAAATTGTGTTTCTATGTGTAAGGGTTCAGTAGATATAGGCGTTTGAAGTGTGCCCCCCTCCAGCCTGTCAGCTGAAGGCAGAATATAGAAGAAGATGCACGAGACTTTCACTTGCAGAAGTACAAGCACCCTTTGCATCTGTAGCTGAACCTGTAAAAGTGTGGATGGAATAAGCTGGACATATTTATAACATATTTTGGTAAAAGTTCCTACTTGTTTAACCCCATCAGGACAGATGGTCATGGGTGCCAGAAAGACCAGGTCAATTCTCAACGTTCTGCTATGCACTACTTTACATGACGAATCTCTAGAAAAATTTACATATCATAACAAATTCAACTTGTTTCTTTTCAAGACATGTGAGGACTATCTGATACAATAGTTTTAAATAATTACCATTTAAAATTAGCCAATAATGACTACAAATGTGAAAAAAATAAGGATGTCATTTTTCCACTTAGTGTTTTTAAAAAGTAGTTACTTTACCAAACTAGATTATAAATATGAACCGCATAATTCCATCACTCTTTTTCAGCTTCAGCTATAGATGCAGAGGGTTGCATGTACTTCTGCAATAATGAAAGTAAAAGTCTTCCTACAGCTCCTTCTACATTCTGCCTCAGCTGACAGGGGTGGGGGGGGAGCGCACTTCAAACCCCTATATCTCATGAACCCTTACATCTAGAAACAAGATTGTGGTGTCATATTAACCCCTTAATGACTTAGCCTCTTTAGTTTTTTCACTTCCATTTTCATCAACACCTTCAAAAATCTATCTAAATCTATCTAAAAAACTATTTATGTTTCCACATAAAGAGCTCTGTGATGGCTTATTTCCCGCATAAACAAATTGCACATCAGTGACGGTATTAATATTCCATGCCGTGTACTGGGAAGCAGGAAAAAAATTCCAAATGAAGTGAAAATGGTTGAAAAAACGCATTTACAATGTTTTCTTGTGGGCTTGGATTTTACAGCTTTCACTGTCCGCCACAACCGACATGTCTACTTTATTCTTTTGGTCGGTACGATCACGGGATACCAAATTTGTATATGTTTTATAATGTTTCATAAATGTACAAAAAAAATTAAAACCTCTTGTAAAAAAAATTTTTTTTTTGATTTGCGATGTGCTGGCACTAATAACTTTTCATACTGTGGTGTACAGAGCTGTGGGTTGCGTGCGTGAAGGGGTTAAATAAAATGGTTCACTTTCAGACATGCTTAAATTTCCACATACCCACGGCTGGTTATTTCACTTTACCTTAGTCCATACTGTTAAGCCAACCTAGTGCCAACTGAAACAGTAACATAGCACCGCTCAAAAATTTTCTAGTATGGTTGCAACCGTGTTAAGGCACTGAAACTACTCAGTATTCCGCCACTGTATCTGCAATTCCGGTGTCAGAGAAGTAACAATTCATCCAGTAGAAATTATTTGGTTGGCTTGGATGCCGTTTGTTACACATGAGCATTAAGAGGCTTCACACAAGCAGGTAAACTAAGCTAGTAAGATTTACTGTTTCTTAAGTCAAAGAAAAAAGCATTCAAAAAATTCAACCAGATGAGCACATAACCCCTATCACTCTACCCTTCAGCTGTGCATGTCATGATTATTATCAATTTAAGATGTTCATATCTTTTAACCATTCATATACAACATGGAAAAAAACCTCCATTAGCAGATTCCACCTCATTTATGAGAACCTTAGCATGCGTTTATGATCGATTGCTGCGGACAATCAGCCTTTTGTATTCACAAGAGTTCTGACCAAGTACCGTATATAGTACAGTATAGGCGACCTGAAATACTGTAAGCCGAGGCACCTAATTTTACCACAAAAAAACCTGGGAAAACCATTGACTAGATCGAGTATTAGCCAGGGTGGAAAATGCATGGGGCACATTTTTCACCCAGTACATAGCCAACCAGCCCCCAGAATTCCAGCACATAGAAAAAAAAAAAACTGTACATCTCAGACAGTAGCAGGTCTGTGCGCGATAGCCGTACACACACATGATGTCAACAGGCGGCTGCCATCATAGTGTGTGGCGCTGCCATCGCTCTCCCCACAGGATTTAAACCCTTCCCGACGCGCGCCGTACTAGTACGGCGCGCGCGGGTCCCGGTGCATGGAGAGGGTTGCGGGCCGAGCCTCTCCATGCCGGTAAGTCTTT
This sequence comes from Engystomops pustulosus, assembly GCA_019512145.1. Lineage (NCBI taxonomy): Eukaryota > Metazoa > Chordata > Amphibia > Anura > Leptodactylidae > Engystomops > Engystomops pustulosus. The sequence goes on along the minus strand of CM033642.1, from coordinate 179,097,275 downwards.
GCTGCATATTGCAGCAAAGGCTACCGGTAAACACCGCGATCGGTGCTAGCACCGATCGCGGGTGCTTTCACCGCGATCGCCTCCGGCAATGCTGCCGGAGGCTTCAAAAAGATGGCGCCGCATGGGCGCCGCCATCTGGCGCGGATCTCCGCTCCCCGATGACGGCACGGGGCGGTGATCGTTGCCATGACAGCATCGGGCCTCACGAAGGCCCGAAGCTGTCTGTTTAACTATTCATTACAATGTGCTATCAGCACATGTATGAATGGAGTAAAATCCCCATATACTGCCATTGCAGAATGGCAGTATATGGTAGGATCGCAGAAACCTAGGTTAAAGTACCCTAGGGAGTCTGAAAATAGTTAGTAAAAGTAAAAAAAAGTTTTAAAAAAAAAAATTATATTAAAAAAACCTAAAAATTCAAATCACCCCCTTTCCTAGAAATGATATAATATATAAAACAGTAAAAAATCATAAACACACTTAGGTATACCGCGTCCGAAAAGTCCCGATCTATCAAAATATTTATAACGGTTTTTCACTGCGTTTAAACCCGTAACGGAAAATAGCGTCCAAAGTCAAAAATGACATTTTTGCCATTTTGGAAAAATAAAAAAATTTAAAAAGTGATCAAAGGTAGCACAGTCCAACAATGATAGCAATGAAAACGCCATCAAAAGTCAAAAAAATGACACCACCCACAGCTTCGTACACCAAAGTATGAAAAAGTTATTAGCGCCAGAAGATGGCCAAAATAAAAAAAAAAAATTTTGTACAGGAGGTTTTAATTTTTTTTAAATGTATGAAAAACATATAAAAATGTACAAATGTGGTATCCCTGTGATCGTAGCAACCCAAAGAATAAAGTAGACATGTCATTTGGGACGCAGAGTGAAAGCTGTGAAACCAAGCCCACAAGAAAACGTCGCAAAGTGTTGTTTTTCCACATTTTCAATGCATTTGGATTTTTTTCCCCGCTTCCCAGTACGCGCCATGGAATATTAAATACCGTCACTACGAAGTGCAATTTGTACGCAGAAAATAAGCCATAACAGAGCTCTTTATGTGGAAAAAATAAAAAAGTTATAGATTTTTGAAGGTGGGGGTGTGTGAAAAATGGAAGTGAAAAAACTAAAAAAGGCCAAGTCGTTAAGGGGTTAAAGAGAAGGCCTGCAGAGAGCAAAAGGTGACTACTCAGTTTATTTTTATAGACTCGAGTATAAAGCAGAGTTTGAATTTTATTCAGGACATTTTTGTGCTGAAAAACTAGCTTATAATTGGAATAATGGCAATTTTCATTCTCTACATATTATTCAATACAGACGGTCTCCGACTTAGGACAGCCAACTTACAGATGACCTTAGTTACAAAAGACCTCTCAGCTCAATGTGATCTCTGGTAAAGCTCTCTGATTTATTTTAGTCCCAGGCTGCAATGATCAGCTTAAGTTGTCTGTAATGAAGTTTAGTGGTAATTCTTGTGTGAAGTGTGAGAAGGCACAGGGGGTCGTGGTTGAGGGCCGATACGTGTCACCGAGGTGCCTGGCTCAGTGAAGTAAGCCGTTAACTTTGTCAGAAACCTTAAGTTTTGACCTTATTTAAAGTAGTATAGCTGCTTGCGTAGCTGATCCGGGCCGGATTTACTGGAGTAGTGTGAGAGCTGGGTGGGATGACTACTCCCATGTATCACAGACAGGTGTGTGCCTTGCATTTATTAGCACGGAGCTCTAGCAGAGCTGAGAGCGACTCCAAGCCTGAAGTGTTGGTCTGCTGTCTTCTCCTGCGTTGTCTCAGGACTGGTTGGAGACATGGAGGACTCTGCTGTAACTTTACAGATCATATGGTGAGGATAACCTGTCTTATGTTAACCGGTTAAAGTACCCAGGGAGTCAAAAAACTAAAAATAAAAAAAATTATAATAAAAAAAACCCTAAAAACTCAAATCACCCCCCTCCCTAAGAACTGATATAAATAACAGAAAAATCATAAACACATTAGGTATCGCCGCGTCCGAAATGCCCGATCTATCAAAATATGATAAAGGTTTTCATTGCGTTAATCCCGTAACGGAAAATCGCACCCAAAGTCAAAAATGGCACTTTTTGTCATTAAAAAAAATCTATAAAAAAGTGAACAGGTTGAACAGTCCTAAAATTGATAACATTGTAAACGTCATCAAATTCCGCAAAAAACGACACCACCCACAGCTCTGTACACCAAAGTATAAAAAAAAGTTATTAGCGCCAGAAGATGGCAAAATCCCCCCAAAAATTTTTGTACAGGAGGTTTTCATTTTTGTTTAAATGTATGAAAACATTATAAAACCTATACAAATTTGGCATCCCCGTAATCACACCGACCCAAAGAATAAAGTAGACATGTCATTTGGGGCGCACAGTGAAATCCGTAAGATCCAAGCCTACAAGAAGACGGCACAAATGCGGTTTTTTACCAATTTCACTGCATTTGGAATTTTTTTCCCACTTCCTAGTACACGGCATGGAATATTCAATACCATCTCTATGAAGTGCAATTTGTTACGCAAAATAAGCCGTCACACAGCTCTGTACATGGAAAAAATAAAAAAGTTATGGATTTTTGATCATGGGGAGTGAAAAATGAAAAAACAAAAAAGGGCCAGGTCCTGAAAGGGTTAAATAAACCATCCCTTATTGGACATTACTGTTTTGGTGACCTGTGTGAGGAAACATAACCCCCACAGAAGGAAAATAAAATAAAGGTGGGAGAGGGCTAACTAGTGAAATTTGTGGTAATAATGAAGTTCGTCTGTAATGAAGTTTTAGTGATAATCCTTGTTCCCATGACACCACAAAAGTTTTAAAATCCTATTGTTACTGAAATACAAAATTAAAAAAAAATGTGGCCTGGATTTACAATTATAAAATAGCAGTTCTGACTTGCATACGAATTCAACTTAAAGAGAACCCGTCAGGCAAAATAACCTCATAAACTAAATATATTTTCATAAACTGCCATTAGAAGGCATTGCTTCTATCCTGCCATTGTCCCTCTACATGCCTGTAAATTTAAGCAATGAGGTCTTAAAGCTGTATGCAAATGACCTGTGAAATGTCCAATTAGTCATTAGCATATTCAAGCTGTCCAGCTTATTCGTGAGAGGGTGGCACAGCCACGCCCCCAATGTATGACTGACAGCCTGTATAGTGATCTAATGGCTCCTCCATGTGCTTGCTGGTGGCCACGCCCCCTGCAGCCTGTGTGTATAGGAGAGATACAACAGCTCCAGGCAGCCATGTTGTAGCAGAACATGTCAGGCACTTGTGTAGCTGATGTCTGTGTATTAGGAGGATGCAGCATGTCAGCAGATGCAGCACAGACACTAACTATGCTTTACTATACATTACACACAGACATGAGCAGGGGGAGGAAAGGGGAGGGGGAACAGTGGTGACATCACTGCCTCTGACCATGTGACCAGCCGCATTTACATAATAAAGAATAGATGATTTTATAATGATTAAAGTATGAATTGACTAGATAAAGGCTGGGATGGATCCTTGTGAGTTGCTCCAACAGGTAGTGGTGACAGGACTAGTGAAAGAGACCTGATGACAGGTGTCCTTTAAGTACAAATTTAAAGAACCTATTTTGTAGGTAACCCAGGGACTGTTGTATATAATAAATGCTGTTGATCAATGCCATTTCAATGCCACAGTCTGTCAATTACATACATCTAAGTTTTATGTTTAACTGATTTTTAAGAACATAAAATGAAAGTACCTCCACAGATATCCCACGACCACTCTGCCCCATGGTGACTGTACCAATCTTCACAAGGAAATCACAATACTGGTAACGTGTTCCACGTGTCTCCATCTTATTAGCCTTTGCATTTTGGAAGAATCCTTTAAGTTTTATCATCATTACATCCAGGTTCTGGTCAGCAACTAAGCAGGGTCCATTTTCAAACAGAGCAAAGGTACTGAGCGGGTATTCTGAGCAGTGCATGATGTAAAGAAGTTTCCCAGACTGACCTGGATCAGGGAAATGCATAAAAAAAAAAAAAAAAGACTGTCAGTGGGCAGTGGATGTAGGGCAAAAACTTCTGGTTGTTTGTGTTTTGGACAAACAATATCATCAATATCTAAAACGTGTAAAACTTCTATAAAAACTTTTATGAGCAATATTAAAAAATTACAATATTTATCACTCCTTTGTGAACTAAACCCGTCTATAGATGGGCCTCCATTTAAACCACATTCCAACTGTTGCCGTGGCTACATTGGGTGTGATGATGTCACTTAAAGGATACCTACCACCACGGATCTACCTATAAAGGTAGATCGGGTGGTAGATGCATCTATAGGACTTGAGAATAGCCCTTTTAAGGGCTAATCCTCACGTCCCCGCAATTTTTTGATAACTTTTATTTGCCTAATACGCAGATTTACTGAAAAGAGGCTACTGGGGCATGGAGTAGCCAGAGCTGAGGCTACACGGTGCAGCTACTCCACGCCCCAGTAGCCTCTTTGATCCTCCTACCAGAAATCTTTGGCGCACAGCTCCTCGTCCGAGAAACCTGCCGTCTGCGCAGAACAGCAGGCCCGCGGCTGCGCCGTCACTGCTCCCTTTAACCAAGTACTTCTTTGCGCATGTTGAGAACAGCTGTGAACACTAGGAACATTTACTAGACCACTAATGTGCGAGAGTGAATAGAGTACTTGGTGTGACCAGCATCAGCTCAAACTCCCCCATTTAGACTTGTATGATCCTCCTTTCCCCAGAGCAGCTGAATGATATAGATTTTAATGTAGTGTGATTTTCTTGATACCTGTAGACCCCACATTGGTCCCTGCAGTGTGGTAGGTTTCACAGTCCACATAAAACGTCCCTTGTTTCTCAGCTCCCAGCTGCTCCAACTTGCGAGTAAGGATTTCCACAGTTTGCTGTATACTTTTGCCTTCAGCTAGGGGAACCTGTGTGACACTGAATAGTAACAAACCACAAATGATTTCTACCTAACAAGTGTATCACATCAACAAAAGACATTTTAATATCAAAATGCCTTTATAACCTGCAGAAAATAAACAGAATAAATAAATTGAAGATAAACTTCAGTACAACTTTGACACTTTTCCTGCCAATGACAGACCCAGAGGTCGCACTAACATTTTTCCATAAGGGTAATAATACTCCTCTCACCATTTTTGAGGAGTAATCTCAGCCGAGGAGGAGTATGAAATTTTCAGTAATACAAATATATAACTCCTAGTCATATATAGTGTTAATAGACTTTTGTTCCATATGACTATGTTTTTACCCTGTACTGTCTTATTTTATATGTATATGTCCCCTATGATTTGTAAAGTGCTACGGAATATGATGGCGCTATATAAATAAAGATTATTATTATTATTATAGATGTCTATTTATAGAAGAAAATTTGTTAAAGCCCCTGTTTTTGTAGCTTCTTGGGACAATTCAGTATAGTACTATTTGGGGGCCAGGACGCCCGCCCCAGACCCCCAACCCCACAGAGTTTTGCCCAAGGCTAAGCGTGCCCCAAACCCCACCCACAGAGAGCCAGAGCTGACACCCGCACCAAGACCCTCCACGCATAAAGTGGGCCAGACAGAGCTGACGCTGGCCCCAGAACCCCCCCCCACCACCACCCGCCCACATAGCGGTCCAGGGCGTGACCTGCCCCTAGATCCCCCCCCACCACCCAAGAGCGACCCCTGCGCTGACCTAAGCCCCAGACCCCAACTCCCCAAGAGGGCCCAGCCACTCGGCCCAAGACCCCACCACACACAGGGGGCCAGGTCTGACACTGGCCCCAGACCCCCCCAACCACCCACAATCGGGCCATGGCTGAGACGCTAAGCCCCAGACCCCACCCCCCCCTCGGACGGGCCAAGCTGGACTCTGGCCCAGACACTCCACCCCCATGACCCCCTCCCCCATAGACCTGCTGATGCCCGACACCAGCTAACTTAGTTCCTTTTCTTTTGGGGAGGGGGGGGGTTTGGGGGCATATCGCTTTTTTAAACTGTTTAATTTTTACGTTTAAATATCATTTTTTTTTTGGGGGTTTTTTAAATTTCCAATTTTTTTTTTTTATTTTTTTTACAAAAGGTCGCATGTGTTCCCTTCTCAACTTATATATAGATCACAGATTAACAGTGACCTAATGTAACATTATTGGATCACTGTATCACAGTGATCTGTATTACAGAGTCATGCAGATGATTGCATATAGCACCTTATCCCTGCACCATCTCCTGCTATACACAGGCGGCTGCTCACCGTGTCAACAAGCCTTGGTTCTGTCACATAGACATCCCATCTTGTTCTAGCACGGTCGCTACACAGCATTTGGGGCGGAGGATGGCGGATCTACTACTCACTGCTTCAGCCCGCGTCCTATGGTAGAACGTCATGGTGACCTGTTCTCCGAGTCACAACGAATTTCCATCCAGGAGCCCGGGAATATTTTCTTGGCACTCTTTGGGCCCCTTGGTACCAATTGAGCATCCTTGCAACCAGAGGTCGCACTAACATTTTTCCATAAGTGTAATAATACTCCTCTCACCATTTTTGAGGAGTAATCTCAGCCGAGGAGGAGTATGAAATTTTCAGTAATACTCCTAGTCGTATATAGTGTTAATAGACTTTTGTTCCATATGACTATGTTTTTACCATGTACTGTCTTATTTTATTTGTATATGTCCCCTATGATTTGTAAAGCGCTACGGAATATGATGGCCTATATAAATAAAGATGATTATTATTATTATAGATGTCTATTTATAGAAGAAAATTTGTTACAGCCCCTGTTTTTGTAGCTTCTTGGGACAATTATAGTACTATTTGGGGCCGACGCCGACCCCAGACCACCAACCACCCACAGATTTGCCCAAGGCTGATGCTGCGCCCCAGACCCCACCCACAGAGCGGGCCAGGGCTGACGCTGAGCCCCAGACCCCACCCACAGAGCGGGCCAGAGCTGACGCTGGCCGCAGACACTCCACCCCCAGGACCCCCTCCCTAGACCTGGCTGATGCCCGACAACGCTAAACTTATTTCATTTTTTTGGGGGGGGGGGGGGGTTGGGGGCATATCGCTTTTTTAAAAAGTTTAATTTTCGTTTTTATGTCATTTTTTGGGGTTTTTTTAATTACATTTTTTTTATTTTTACAAGGTCGCATGTGTCACTGCTAAACTACTATATAGATCAAGATAACAGTGACCTAATGGTAACAGTATTGGATCATGTTATCAGTGATCTGATACAGAGTCAGCAGGGAGGATGCATATAGCACCTTCCTGCAGCCTCTCACTGTATACAGGGGCTGCTCTGGCTACAAGATTGGTCTGTCACATAGACAGCCCAATCTTGTTCATGCACGGTCGCACACAGCCATGGGGGGGATGGGCGGAGCTACTCACTGCTTCAGCCCGCGGCCGATGTAGAACGTCATGTGACCTGTGCTCCGGTCACATGACTTTCCATCGGAGCCGCAAGATAGCTTACATAGCCAAGGACATATTGAATGCATCCTGGTCACTTCATGATTGTGGCATGGGATATGTGGCATAGAAAACCATAGTTCATTTTACAAATAAGGAGAATTATTCTCACCGTTAATTCGGTTTCCATTAGTCCCCCATGACAGCCCCAACTGGAAGATGGCCCTTGACCTCTGTAGGGACAGGAAGCAGAGAGGTTAAATGCCCCTCCCCCGCATCCACACTCCAGTGGCTACCAAATAACTACACCGGCTGTGGATGCAACCCATTTATTGTATGTTATAGTCACACACAGTTACAACAGGTTAAATAATAACAAAACTAAGACTACTCCGGGTTATAAAACAAAAGGGGGCGGGAAAATATATGGGCCGTCATGGTGGACTAATGGAAACCGAGTTAACGGTGAGAATAATTCTCCTTTTCCATGGCGTCCCCCATGACGGCCCAAACTGGAGATGTACCAGATTACCAGTACTTCTTTGATGGTGGTTCCGATCCAAGGGGCAATAGACGCTTTGGAAGCGTTCTTCCCTGTGTACTGCAGAAGGATGTTTGTCGTCCTTTCTCCAAGGTTTAGAGATGTCCAGGTAGTGTAGAAGACATCTCCTCACATCCAGAGTATGCCATGCTGATTCCTTACTGTTCTTTGGGTTCTGGCAAAAAGAAGGTAACACAATTTCTTGATTGCGGTGAAAACTGGAAGACACTTTGGGAGCGAAGGTCTTATCCAGAGTTAGAATTACTCTATCTTCCAGAACTCTAAGATAAGGTTCTCTAAGGGAGAGAGCCTGAATCTCCCCTAGCGGTCTAGCTGAGGTTATGGCTATAAGGAAGGTCAGCTTAAGGGTTAGGCTTCTATGGTCCGTATTCTCTAAGGGCTCAAATGGAGGACCTATCAGGTGATTCAACACCAGAGACAAATCCCAGTTTGGGATGTTTTGTTTTAGGTGAGGCCTTAATCTGGAGGTAGCTTTTACGAACCTCTGGATCCCCAAAGAAGGTACTAAGGGCCGACACCTGGACCTTGAGTGTACTCGTCTTCAGCCCTTTATCAAAACCTGCTTGCAGGAAATCCAGTATCTGCGAGATGTTGGGAGACAACTGGTTAGGCGGAACTGAGCCGCAAAAAGGACACGAATTTCATCCATATTCTGGAGTAAATTCTGTGGGTGACCACCTTACGACTAGCCTTCAGCATGGAGATTACCTTGTCGGATAGCCCCTGGGCTGTTAGTATCTTCCTTTCAGGATCCATGCAGCGAGCTGGAGAGCCTGCGTATTGGGATGAAGGACTGGACCCTGGAACAGGAGATCTGGACGAGGTGGTAGCAGGAATGGATCCGCCATTGCCATCTTTTTTAGCCAAGGAAACCAGTTCCTTTTTGGCCACCAAGGCACTACGAGTATAACTTCCGCCTGGTCTTCCCTGATCTTTTGTATGACTCGGGACACGAGAGGTATTGGAGGAAAGGCATACAGTAACAGCCCCCCCCAGGACTGGCTGAATGAGTCCCTTTGGTTGAAGGGAACTGTAGGTTCCAGAAAAAAGAAACACGGGAGCTTTGCGTTCTTGCTGGAGGCAAACAGGTCTATTGACGGATGTCCACACCTCCTTGTTAACTGAAGGAAGACGTCCTCGTGTAGACACCACTCGTTTTGATCGATCTTCCTCCGACTGAGGAAGTCTGCTGCCTGATTTTCTTCCCCTTTGAGGTGAATGAAGGAGAGGGATTGAAGATTGTCTTCTGCCCAGGCGAAGATTTTGTTTGAGAGTGCCAGGAGACCCGGATTTTTGGTTCCCCCTTGGTGACTTAAGTATGCCACCGTAGTGACGTTGTCCGAGAATATCCTGTCGTGCTTTCCCCTCAGCATTTGTGTGCTGGACTTCAGGGTTTCCAGCACAGCTCTTAACTCCCGATAATTTGAGGAACGGGATTTCACCGAGTCTGGCCACAGACCTTGAACAGGATGACCTGCGACAATCGCTCCCCATCCCGACTGACTTGCGTCCGTCTGTATAGCTGTCACCGGCCGCCAGGGTACTCCTTTTTCCAGACTTGCTGGATCTGTCCACCAGTCCATGGATCGTGAGACTGAGAGGGGAATTTCCACCTTTTGGTTTAGGTGACGAGGATCTTTGTCCCAAGAGGACAGCACCCAGTTTTGTAGTGTCCTTGTATGACTTTGACTCCATTGCACGCACTGGATGCATGCAGTCATGAGCCCAGGATCCTCATTGCTTCTCTTATGGAGCAGCACTTCTTCTTCTGGAACGTCTTTTACCTGGAGAATTAGATTTTCTCTCTTTCCTGGTGGGAGAAAAGACATTTGTTGTGTGGAGTCTTTTAGTACTCCCAGGAATACCACGTTCATGCTCGGGTCTAGGTTGGATTTTTCTGTGTTTATAATCCAGCCTAGCCGTTGAAAAATCTTCAATGGTGATATCCCTGTGAAGAATCAGCTCCTGACTTGAGGCACTTACTACCAGAAGGTCGTCCAGGTACGGAATGATGGATATTCCTCTCAGGCAGCTACTACCTCGACCATATCTCCTAAAACGTTCTCCGTGCAGAGGATATTCCGAAGGGAGGGCATTTGTACTGAAAAGTGAGCTTCCTCGGCCCTTCTGTGACAGGACTGCCTTCTGGTGAGTTGGGGTATATTGGGGCATGGTAGTAGGCGTCTTTCGGGTCTATTGTACACATGAACGCCTGACGATGGATTAGAGCTGAAGCGGAAGAGACGGTCTCCATCTTGAATTTTCTGTAGAGGACGAACCTGTTTAGCCCTTTCAGGTTGCAGATCATCCTGGACTTCCCGTTTGGTTTCTTTATGAGGAACAATGGAGAGTAATGTCCTCTTCTTTGATGTTCCTGGGGTACAGGGATAATCACATCCAGCTCTAACAACTTCTGCACTTCTGTCCAGAGTTGGAGCAACAGCTCCCGAGAGGGTTGTCTGGTAAGGACGTAATTTGTGGGAGGAAGAGCGGTCAATTCTATCTTGTAGCCGTCCTGGAGGATAGACAGGATCCAGGGGTTCGATGTTATCCGGCTCCATTGCTGATGAAAATTTAACAGTCTTCCTCCCACCTTGGCGTCATTGCTTCCTGAAACTCGGGACGGAGTTACTGGCGCTGAGGAGAAACCCCCTGCCTCTTCCACCTTTAGGGTAGCTCCATCTTCCTTGCTTACCCTTACCCCTAAAAGACAGTCTCCTGTCTTTGGGGTCACGAAAGGAAGGTTTCCTCAGATTGGTCCTGGGTTCTGGGAAGCCCTTTTTCTTATCCGCCGCCTTCTCCAGGATGGTGTCCAATTCGGGCCCAAACACGTACTCCCCCTCGAACGGGATGCTGCACAGTTTAGACTTCGACCTGGAAGTCTCCGCTCCACTGACGCAACCAGAGGGATCTTCTTACTGAGTTGGATAGAGCTCCTTCTTTAGCACTAATCCTCACTCCTTCCGCCGAGGTATCTGCAATGAAAGCTGTGGCTGCTTTCAGGGTCGGGAAGGTATTGAGTAACAGCTCCCTTGGGGTTCCATCCCTTACGTGCTTTTCCAACTCCATTACCCAGTGGAACAGGGTGCGAGCTACGGACGTTGTAGCGATGTTGGACTGAAGGTTCAGCATGGAACACTCCCAGCTCTTTTTTAACAAGCTATCTGCCTTCCTATCCAGCGGGTCTTTCAACTGGGTAGCATCCTCAAAAGGCAAGTCGGTCTTCTTGGTCATTTTAGTGACCTGGATGTCCATTTTAGGAGCCGAGTTCCATAGCCTGGCTTCCTCTTCATCAAAAGAAAGGCGATTTCTGAATTCTTTTGAAAGAGAAATTTTATTTCCCGGATCCCTCCATTCTTCCAGAATCAGATCTCTAAGAGTATTGTTGACTGGGAACACACGCCTCTTCTTGGCTTTGAGCAGATCAAAGAGTTCATCCTGAATGGACTGCGTCGCTTCTACCTCCTCTATTTTCAGGGTATCTCTTACAGCCTTTAAGATGGGCTCAGAGGCCAGCAGATATCTTGACTCCATCCTGTTTGCAGAGGTGGAAGGGGACGTATCAAACTCCAAAGAATCCTTGACCGTAGCTCCTTCAGAGTCTGAAGCGGGGTCAGAAGATGAATCCACTATTCTCTGTCGCTTTTGAGGTGGTTCCTGCGGACGTTGTAGCGATGCTGGACTTAAGGTTCAGCATGGAACATTCCGAGCTCTTTTTTAATAAGCTATCTGCCTTTCTATCCAGCGGATTTTTCAACTGGGTAGCATCCTCAAAAGGCAAGTCGGTCTTCTTGGTCATTTTAGTGACCTGGATGTCCATTTTAGGAGCAGAGTTCCATAGCCTGGCTTCTTCTTCATCAAAAGAAAGGCGATTTCTGAATTCTTTTGAAAGAGAAATTTTATTTTCCGGATCCCTCCATTCTTCCAGAATCAGATCCCTGAGTGTATTGTTGACTGGGAACACGCGCCTCTTCTTGACCTTGAGCAGACCAAAGAGTTCATCCTGAATGGACTGCGTCTCTTCTACTTCCTCTATTTTCAGGGTCTCTCTTACCGCCTTTAAGAGGGGCTCCAGGTCTTCAGAGGCCAGCAGATATCTTGATTCCATCTTGTTTGCAGAGGTGGAAGGGGACGTATCAAGCTCCAAAGAATCCGTAGCACCTTCAGAGTCTGAAGCGGGGTCAGAAGAGGAATCCACTATTCTCTGGCGCTTTTGAGGTGGTTCCTGGGGGGCAAAGGCAGCCAAGGATGATGACACAGATGATCGGACTTCCTCCTGGATATCAAGGAAAGGAGAGCCCAGATAAGGAAGTGCTATAAACGGGACGTGCGGGTGACCCACCACCCTATCCCTTTAACGCCTACTCACAGGAGGTGGGGATATGAGGTCCAGACCTGAGGCCTCCAAATTGCAGGGTTCCATGCTCCTAGAGGAACTACAGTAACCAGCCAGCCTAGAATGTAATAATAACAATTGAAGGCCTGTAGATCAGCACTGCAATGGTTAAAGGGTAGGATTTTACCTGGTACCGGTAAACCAGGAGAGATCCACCAGGGTCTATAAGGTAAACATGGCCCATGTCAGAATGTAGCATACGTAGTGTAATAAACATAGTATGTGCCAACATAATACACAGGTGTACATATCAGGAGGATGTTTGAAGTAAAAACCTGACCTGTATAATCGCCAAAGGGAACCTTAAGCTCGCAAGCCGCAGGTTAGAGGTGTGCTCCGGAATGAAGATTAGACCTCAGATCAACGCGATTACCACGCTAGAGCAATTTATACCCAAAAACTTTGACATATAAACTCCCACAAAGATTCCAACAGTCTCTCTGTACAGCAAAAGGGCAGTACTCCACCTTGTGAAAGTAAAACAAATTCAAAAGATTGTCTGGGTTATGTTTTAGCAGAAAAAAAATCTTCCATATTTTAAAATTTGTACTTATATCAAAGTTAAAGCAAATAAATAATTAATCTAGGAATACTCTGAAATGTTACATGATAAAGATTTCCTCGACACATGTGCACCCTGTCGCTCACTGTGCCATTTACTTACATTTCCCAGCTTGCTGGTAGGGGGGCTGCACCTCCACCCTATCCCTTTGCCCTGGGAAAAAAAAAAAATATATCAAGGAACATTTAAACCGGATCACCGTCCCCCCCTCCCCCCCCAAAAAAAAAAAAAAATTTCTTGTTTAACCCCTTAGTGGCTGCCATACGACTTACAATTCCTATTGCACATGCCATGTGCAGAAAGGATGTTTAAAAGTCTTGACAGGACCAACTTCAAAACGGCCATATCCCTGAACCCTGTCACAGTGAATCACTCATTATATTATTGAAAAAAGAAGAATTCACCTTAATAATGACTGTAGGATTGGGTATGGATACTTAACAGCAACCAGGATATCACCTTAAAGTTTATGTCCTTGCTTTCTATTCCATTGCAAACTTTAAGAGTGGATGATCTCGGTTATATTTCAGTATTAAAGGTGGAGACTCTTCTATTTTAATATGGACACTAAAATTGTGTTTCATGTGGTAAGGGTCAGAGATATAGGCGTTTGAAGTGTGCCCCCCTCCAGCCTGTACAGGCTGAAGCAGAATATAGAAGAAGACGCACGAGACTTCACTTGAGAGTACAGCGCACCCTTGATCTGTAGCTGAACCTGTAAAGTGTGGATGGAATAAGCTGGTACATATTTATAAATATTTGGTAAAAGTTCCCTACTTGTTTAACGCCATCAGGACAGATGGTCATGGGTGCCAGAAAGACCAGGTCATTCTCAACGTTCTGTAGCACTACTTTACATGACGATCTCTAGAAAAACTTTACATATCATAACAAATTAACTTGGTTCTTTTCAAGACATGTGAGGAACTATCTGATAACAATAGTTTTAAATAATTACATTTAAAATTAGCCCAATAACTTGACTACAATGTGAAAAAAATTAAGGAATGTCATTTTTCCAACCTTAGTTGTTTTTAAAAGTAGTTACTTTTACCCAAACTAGACTTATAAATGTGACCGCATAATTCCATCACTCTTTTTCAGCTCAGCTTACGATGCAAGGGTTGCATGTACTTCTGCCAAAATCTGAAAAGTAAAAGTCTTTCCTACAGATCCTTTCTACATCTGCCGTCAGCATGACAGGGTGGCTGGGGAGGGGGAGCGCACATTCAAACCACTATATCTCATGAACCCATTACATCTAGAAACAAGATTGTGGTGTCATATAACCCACTTAATGACTAAGCCTCTGTTAGTTTTTTCCTTCCATTTTTCATCAACACCTTCAAAAAATCTATCTAAATCTATTCTAAAAAATATTATTTTCCCCATAAAGAGCTCTGTGATGGTTATTTCCGCATAAACAAATTGCCACTGAAAGTGACGGTATAATATTCCATGCCGTGTTACTGGGAAAGCAGGAAAAAAATTCCACAATGCAGTGAAATGGTGAAAAACGCATTTACCAATGTTTCTTGTGGGCTTGGATTTTACAGCTTTCACTGTCCCGCCACAACCGACCATTGTCTACTTTATTCTTTTCGGTCGGTACGATCAGGATACCAAATTGTGTATATGGTTTTATAATGTTTTCATAAATGACAAAAAAAATTAAACACTCTTGTAAAAAAAATTTTTTTTTTTTGAGTTGCGATGCTGGCACTAATAACTTTTCATACTGTTGGGTGTACAGAGCTGTGGGTTGCGCGGAAGGGTAAATAAAAATGGTCACTTCAGAACTGCTTAAAAATTTCCACATACCACGGCTGGTTACTTTCACTTTACCTTAGTCCATACTGTTAAGCCAACCTAGTGCCAACTGGAACAGTAACATAGCACCGCACTCAAAAATTTTCTAGTATGGTTGAAACCGGTGTTAAGGACACTGAAACTACTACAGTATTCCGCCACTGTATCGCAATCCGGTGTCAGAGAAGTTACCACATTCATCCAGTCGAATATTTTGGTGGCTTTGGATGCCGTTTGTTTACACATGAGCATTAAGAGGTCACACAAGAAGGTAAACTAAGCTAGTAAGAGTTTACTGTTTTTAAGTCAAAGAAAAAAGCATGTCAAAAAATTCAACCAGATGAGCACATAACCCCTATCACTCTACCCTTCAGCTGTGCAGTCATGATTATTAGTCAATTTAAGAGTTCATATTATTTTAACCAATTCATATACAACAGGAAAAAACCTCCATTAGCAGATTCCACCATCATTGTATGAGAACTTGCATGCAGATTTATGATCGATGCTGCGGACAATACAGCCTTTTGTATGCACAAGAGTTCTGACAAGTACCGTTATATAGCTCAGTATAGCGACCTGATATACTGTAAGCCGAGGCCACCTAATTTTACACAAAAACAACCTGGGAAAACCAATTGACTAGATCGAGTATTAGCCCAGGTGGAAAATGCATGGGGACATTTTTTCACCCAGACATAGCCAACCAGCCCCCAGAAATTACAGCACATAGAAAAAAAAAAAACTTGACCATCTCAGGACAGTAGCCAGATCTGGCGCGATAGCCGTACACACACACTGATGTCAACAGGCGGACTGCCAATCTAGTGTGTGCGACTGCCATCTTGCTCTCCCCACAGGATTTAACCCACTTCCCGACGCGCGCCGCACTAGTACGGCGCGCGACGGGTCCGGTGATGAGAGAGGGTCTGCGGGCCGAGCCTCTCCATTCTCGCCGGTAAGTCTTTGCTGCATATTGCAGCAAAGCGTTACCGGTAACACCCGCGATCGGTGCTAGCACCGATCGCGGGTGCTTTCACCGCGATCGCCTCCGGCAATGCTGCCGGAGGCTTCACAAAGATGGCGCCGCATGGGCGCCGCCATCTGGCGGCGGATCTCGCTCCCGATGACGGCTAAACGGGAGGCGGTGATACCCGTTGCCATGACAGCTCGGCCTCACGAAGCCCGAAGCTGTCTGTTTAACATATTCATTACAATGTGCTATCAGCACTGTAATGAATGAGAGTAAAATCCCACTATACTGCCTATATGCAGAATGCAGTATATGGTAGGATCGATCAGAAACCTAGGGTTAAAGTACCCTAGGGAGTCTGAAAATACGTTTAGTAAAAGTAAAAAAAAGTTTTAAAAAAAATTAACTATTAAAACAAACCTAAAAATTCAAATCACCCCCTTTCACTAGAAATGAATATTAATAAAAACCGTAAAAAATCATAAACACCTTAGGTATACCGCGTCCGAAAAGAGTCCGATCTATCAAAATATTATAACGGTGTTTTAACGTGGTTTACCCGTAACGGAAAATAGCGTCCAAGTCAAAAATGACATTTTTTGCCATTTTGGAAATATAAAAAAATGATTAAAAGTGATCAAAGGTAGTCACAGTCCAACTGAATTAGGCAATGAAAACGCCATCAAAAGTCAAAAAATGACCACCACCCACAGCTTCGTACACTCAACAGTATGAAGAAGTTTAATTAGCGCCAGAAGATGGGCCAAAATAAAAAACAAAAAATTTTGGTACAGGAGGTTTTAATTATTTTTAAATGTATGAAAACATTTTATAAAAATGTACAAATGTGATCTCCGTGACTGTAGCAACCCAACGAATAAAGTAGACATGTCATTTGGGACGCAGAGTGAAAGCTGTGAACACCAAAGCCACACCAGAAACGTCGCAAAGTGTTTTTCTCACCATTTTCAATGCATTGGATTTTTTTCCCCGTTCCCAGTAGCGCCATATGGAATATTAAATACCGTCACTACGAAGTGCAAGTTGTACGCAGAAAATAAGCCTAAACAGAGCTCTTTATGTGGAAAAAATAAAAAAGTTATAGATTTTTGAAGGTGGGGTGTGTGAAAAATGAAGAAGAAAAAACAATAAAAAAGGCCCAAGTCGTTAAGGGGTTAAAGAGAGGCTGCAGGAGAGCAAAAGGGACTACTCAGTTTTTTTTTAAGATGCGAGTATAAAGCAGAGTTTGAATTTTTATTAGGAATTTTTGTGCTGAAAAACTCAGCTTATATATTGCGAATAGTATGGCAATTTCATTCTCTACAGCATAGAGTTATTCAATACAGACGGTCTCCGACTTAGGACAGCCAACTTGACAGATGACCTTAGTTACCAACAGACCTCTCAGCTCAATGTGTATCTCTGGTAAAGCTCTTGATTTATTTAGTCCAGGCGTGCAATGATCAGCGTTAAGTTGTCTGTAATGAAAAGTGTTAGTGGTAATTCTTGTGTGAAGGTGTTGAGAAGGCACAGGGTGCGTGGTTGAGGGCCGATTACGTGTCACAGGGTGCCTGGCATCAGTAAGTAAGCCAGTTAAGCTTTGTCCAGAAACCTTAAGTTTTGAGTCCTTATTTAAAAGTAGTATAGCTGCTTGCTGTAGTGATCCGGGCCGGATTGTACTGGAGTAGTGTGAGAGCTGGGGGAGATGACTAACTCCCATGTTACAGACAGGTGGTTGCCTTTGGCATTTATAGCCGGAGCTTAGCAGAGCTGAGCAGCGACTCCAAGCCTGAACGTGTTGGTCTGCTGTCTTTCTCGCTGGTCGCGTTGTCTCAGGCTTGTGGATCTTATTGGGAGGATCTCTGCTGTAACTTTACAGATATATGGTGAGGATAACCTGTCTTATGTTAACGTTAATAGTACCCTAGGGAGTCTGAAAAACTCTAAATAATAAAAAAAATTATAATAAAAAAAACCCTATAAAAACTAAATCACCCCCCTGTCCCATAGAATGATATAAATTACAACAGTAAAATCATAAACACATTATTGGTACGCCGCGTCCGACAATGCCCGATCTATCCAAAATATGATAACGTTGTTTTCATTGCGTTTAATCCGTACGGAAAATCGCACCCAAAGTCAAAAATGGCACGTTTTTGTCATTAAAAAAAATTCTATAAAACAAGGTGATACAGGTGTGAACGCGTCCCTAAAATTGATAACATGTTAAACGTCTCAAAATCCGCCAAAAAACGACACCACCCACAGCTTGTTACACCAAAGTGATAAAAAAAGTTATTAGGCCCCAGAAGATGGCAAAATCCCCCAAAAATTTTATGTACAGGAGGTTCATTTCTTTTTTTTTAAAGTATGAAAACATTTATAAACCTATACAATTTGGGCATCCCCGTAATCACACCGACCCAAACGAATAAGTGACATGTCATTTGGGGCGCCACAGTGAAATCCGTACAGATCCAAAGCCTACAAGAAGAGGGCCAAATGCGGTTTTTTACCAATTCAGCATTTGGAATTTTTTTCCACTCCTAGTACACGGCATGGAATATTTCAATACCATCTCTATGAAGTGCAATTTGTACGCAAAATAAGCCGTCACACAGCTCTGTACATGGAAAAACATAAAAAAGTATGGATTTTTGATTCATGAGGGACCGTGAAAAATGAAGAAAAACAAAAAAGGGCCAGGTCCTGAAAGGTTTAAATCAACCAATACCTTATGGACAGTTATGTTTGGGTGACCTGTGTGGGAAGCATAACCCCCACAGAAGGAAAATAAAATAAAGGTGGGAGGAGGGGCTAAACTCAGTGAAATTGTGGTAATAATGAAGTTAGTCTGTAATGAGTTTTAGTGATATCCTGTTCCCATTGACACCACAAAAGTTTAAAATCCTATGTTACTGAAATGTACAAAATAAAAAAAAATGTGGTGGATTTACAAATTATAAAATAGCAGTTCTGACTTGCATACGATTAACTTAACAAGAGAACCGTCAGGCAAAATAACTCATAAACTAAAAATATATTTTCATAACCTGCAATTAGAGGCATTGCTTTATCCTGTCATTGTACCTACATGCCTGTAAATTAATCAAGAGGTCTAAGTGTATGCAAATGACCTGTGAAATTCACAATTAGTCATTAGCAATATCAGCTGTCAGCTTATTCGTGAGTGAGTGGGTGTGCACAGCCACGCCCCCAATGTATGACTGAACGCCTGTATAGTGATGTAATGGCTCCTCAAGTGCTTGTGGTGGCCAGCCCCTGCAAGCCTGGTGTATAGGAGAGAATAGCAACAGCTCCAGGCAGTCCTGTTGTAGCAGAACATGTCAGGCACTTGTGTAAGCTGATGTCAGTGTATTAGGAGGATTGCAGCATGTCAGCAGATGCAGCACAGACCTAACTATGCGTTTACTATACAGTTACACCACAGACATGAGCAGGGGGAGGAAGGGGAGGGGGAACAGTGTGACATCACTGCCTCTGACATGTGACCAGCGCATTTACATACTAAAAATAAGATGTTGTTATAATATTAAAGATTGAATTGACTAGATAAAGGTGGGATGGATCCTTGGGAGTGAGCCCAACAGGCGTCGGTGACAGGACTAGTGAAAGAGACCTGATGACAGGTGTCCTTTAAGTACAAATTTAAAGAACCATTTTGTAGGTAACACCAGGGTGTTCGTATATAATACAAATGCTGTTGATCAGATGCCATTCAATGCCCACAGTCTGTCAATTACATACATCAAGTTTTATGTTTAACTTGATTTTAAGAACATAACATGAACGTACTCGCACAGAGATCCCACGACCATCTGCCCACTGGTGAGTACCAATCTTCACAGGAAATCACAATACTTGGTAACGTGTTCCACGTGTTCCTCCCTATTATTAGCCTTGCTTTTGGAAGAAATCTTTAAGTTGTTATCATCCATTACAGTCAGGTTCTGGTCGCCCAACAAGCAGGGTCCTTTCAAACAGAGAAAGGTACTGAGGCGGGTTCTGAGCAGGCATGATGTAAAGAAGTTTCCCAGAATGACCATTGGATCAGGGAAATGAATTAAAAAAAAAAAAAAAAAAAAAAAAAAAAACTGTCAGTGGGAGTGGATGTAGGGCAAAAGCTTTGGTTGTGTTGTGTTTGTGGACAACAATGATCTGAATTCAATAGGTTATCCTATGACTAGGTAATCAAATCGCTAAAAACGTTAAAACTTGACTATAAAAAATTGTTATGAGCACTATAAAAAAATTACAAAATTTATCATCATAAACCCGTCTATAGATGGGCCTTCCATTAAACACATTCCAACTGTGCCGTGGTGATGATGTCCTTAAAGGGAAACCTACACCACGGACTCTACCTATAAAGGTAGATCGGGTGGTAGATTCATCATGAGGACATGAGATAGCCTTTTCTTTTGGGCTAATCCTCCGTCCCCGCAATTTTTGATAACTTTTATTTGCCTATATACGGCAGATTTACTGAAAGAGGCTACTGGGCAATGGAGTGTAGCCAGAGCTGAGGCTACACGGTGGCAGATACTCCAGCCCCCGTAGCCTCTTTGACACCATACCAGAAACTTTGGGCACAGCTCATCGTCCGAGGAAAACCTGCAGTCCTGCGCAGAACAGCAGGCGCGGCTGCCGCCGTCACTGCTCCCTTAACAAGTACGTTCTTGCGCATGTTGAGAAAGCTGCTGAACACTAGAGAACAATTACTAGACACTACATGTGCGAGAGTGACTACAAGTACTTGGTGTGACCAGCATCAGCCAAATCCCCATTTAGACTTGTATGATCTCCTTTCCCCAAGAGCAAGGAATGATATAGATTTGTAATGTAGTGGGATTTCTTGATACCTGTAGGGGGACCCCACATTGGTCCGGCAGTGTGGTAGGTTCACAGTCCAACATAAAACGCCCTTGTTCTCGCTCCAGCTGCTCAACTTGACGACCGTAAGGATTTCCAAAGTTTGCTGTATTACTTTGCCTTCAGTAGGGGAACCTGTGTGACATGAATAGTAACAAACCACAAATGATCTACTAACAAGTGGATCACATCAACAAAAGACATCTAATATCAACAATGCCTGTATATACCTGCAGAAATAAAACAGAATAAATAAATGAGATACAACTTCCAGTACAACTTGTGCACTTTTCCTGCCAATGACAGACCCAAGAGTCGCAACTAACATATTTTCCATAAGGGTATACTACTCCTCTCACCATTTTGAGGAGAATCTCAGCGAGGAGGTATGATATGAAAATTTTCAGTAATACAAATATATAACTCCTAGTCATATCTAGTCGTAATGAGACTTTTGTTCCTATGACTAGTTTTTACCGTATGTCTTAGTCATTAGTATGGTCCCTATGATTGGTAACCAGTGCTAAGGATATGGAGGCGCTATATAAATCAAAGATTATTATTATTATTATAGAGTTATATAGAAGAAAATTTGTTAAAAGCCCCTGTTTTTGTAGCTTCTTGGGCAAATATCGTACTATTTGGGGCCGACGCCGACCAGACCCCACAACCACCCACAGAGTTGACCAAGGTGAGCTGTGCCCCAGACCCCACCACAGAGAGGGCCAGAGGAAGAATAACCCCATTC
The DNA here is from genome assembly GCA_019512145.1 of Engystomops pustulosus. Lineage (NCBI taxonomy): Eukaryota > Metazoa > Chordata > Amphibia > Anura > Leptodactylidae > Engystomops > Engystomops pustulosus. Next base: position 179,075,878 of record CM033642.1, on the reverse strand, counting down.
ACTTTCCTTTCGCATCCCGCCTCTATCCCACCCAAGGACCCTCCACTCATAAAGCTGGGCCAGAGCTGACGTGGCCCCAGACCACACCACCACCCAATGGCGGGCCAGGGTGACTCTGCCCCAGCATCCACCCCCACCACCCAAAGAGCGGCCTGACGCTGACACTAAGCCCAGACCCCGGCCACAGAGAGGGCCACAGAGCCACGCCGGCCCAAGACCCACACACACACAAAGTGGGCCAGGGTGACACTGGCCCCAACCCCCACACCACCCACAGAGGGGCCAGGGCTGACGCTAAGCCCAGACCCACCTCGGAGCGGGCCAGAAGCGACGCTGGCCGCAGACACTCCACCCCCAGGACCCCCTCACCATAGACCTGGCTGATGCCGACACCGCTTAAACTTATTTCATTTCTTTTTGGGGGGGGGGGGGGGTTGGGGGCATTATCGCTTTTTTTAAAACTGTTTAATTTACGGTTATGTCATGTTTTTGGGGTATTTTTTTACATTTATTACTTTTTTTTTTACAGGTAGCATGTGGTCCCCTGCTAAACTCTATATATTAATCCAAGATAACAGTGACCTAGAGGTAAACGTTTGGATCACTGTTATCAGTGATGGCTGATAGCAGAGTAGAGGGAGGGATGCATATAGCACCTTCCTGCAGCCTCTCACGTATACAGGGGTTGCTCTGGCTACAAGATGGTCGTCACATAGACAGCCCAATCTTGTATGCACGGCGCACACAGCCATGGGGGGGGGGAGGGCGGAGAGCTACTCACTGTTCAGCCCGCTGGCCGATTAGAACGTCAGGGAACTGGCCCGGTTCACACTGACTTTCCATCGGAGCCGCAAGATAGCTTACTAGCCAAGGACATATTGATAGCATCCGGTCACTCATGAGTGTGGCATGGGATATGTGGCATAGGAAAACCATAGTTCATTTACAAATAAGGAGAATTGTTCCACACCGTAATTCGGTTGCCATTAGTCCCACCATGCAGCCCCACTGGAAGATGGCCCATTCGACATCTGTAGGGACAGGAAGCAGACAGAAGGTTAAATGCCCCTCCCCGATCCCACACTCCAGTGGCTCCCAAAATAACTACAACCGGGCTGTGGATGCAACCCATTTATTGTGAGTTAAGTCACACACAGTTACAACAGCGTTATTAAATAAACCAAAACTAAGTACTACTCATGCTTATAAAACAAAAGGGGGCGGGAAAATAGATGGGCCGTGCATGGTGGACTAATGGAAAACCGGTTAAGGTGTAGACTGAGAATAATTCTCCTTTTCCATTGGCGTCCCCCATGACGGCCCCCAACCTGGAGATGTATCGTCAGATTACCAGACTTCTTGAGGGTGGTTCGATCAAGGGAGAATTGGTAGCGCTTTGGAAGCGTTCTTCTGCCTGTGTACTGCAGAAGGAGTGTTTGTGCGTCCTTTCTCCAAGGTTTGAGATGTCCAGGTAGTGAGAAGACATCTCCTCACATCCAGAGTAGGCCATGCTGTTCCTTACGTTCTTTGGGTCTGGCAAAAAGAAGGTACCACAATTTCTTGATTGCGGTGAAAAACTGGAAGACACTTTGGGAGCGAAGGTCTGATCCCGAGTTAGAATACTCTATCTCAAGAACTTAAGAATCGGTTCTCTAGGGAGAGAGCCTGAATCTCCACCTAGCGGTCTAGCTGAGTTATGGCTATAGAAGGTCGCTAAGGGTTAGGCTTCCTATGGTGCGTATTCTCTAAGGGCTCAACATGGAGGACCTATCAGGTGATCACACCAGAGAACAACCACAGTTGGGAGTTTTGTTTTTTTAGGTGAGGCTTACATCATGGAGGTAGCTTTTAACGAACTCGGATCCCAAGAAGGACTACTAAGGGCCGACACCGGCACTTGGTTGTACTCGTATCAGCCCTTTATCAAAACCATGCTGTGCAGGAAATCCAGCTATCTGCGAGATGTTGGGAGACAACTGGTGTAGCGGAACTGAGCCGCAAAAGGACACGAATTTACTCCATATCTGGAGTAAATTATGTGGGTGACCACTTTACAAGACATAGCCTTCAGCATGGAGATTACCTTGTCGGATACCCTGGGTGTTAGTATCTTCCTTTCAGGAAAAACTTCCATGCACAGCGAGAGCATGCCAGTGGATGGGAGCAGATGGGATCCGTTTTGGTCGGTACGAGAGGACTGGTACACTCGGATCAGGATGACCCTTCTGAGGACTACCGCGTGCCACGTCCGAGGTAATGGTTCCCCCAGTCTTTTTTCCATATCGCCCCCTCATCTTTTTAGCCAGGACCAACCCCACATTGTTTTCTGTTTTTTTTCTATCTTCATTTTTTGTGGTGTTTCCACCCAGGCACTATCGAGCTATACATTTTCGTTCCGCCTGGTCCTTCCCTGATCTTGTGTATGACCTGAGGCCCTCCTCTCTGAGAGTGTGTTGGAGGCAAAGGATACAGTACAGCCCCCCCCAGAGCCTGGCCCTGACTGCAGTACCTTTGGTTGCCAGGGAAGGTCACCGGTTCGAACACACCAGAAACCACGGGCAGCTTTGCGTTCTTGCTGGCAGCGCAAACAGGTCTCCACCTGCACGGGTCCGTCAACCCCCTCCATGTTCACTGAAGGAAGACGTCTCCCGCTGCAGACCACCACTGTCACTTGATCGATCTTCCTCGCACTCGGAGCTCTGCTGCTGTTTCATTCCCCCTTGAGTGAGACCACATGGACGCGAGAGGGGACTTGAGATTGCTGACTGCCCAGGACGCCAAGATTGTTGCCTATTGCAGCAGTGCCCACGGAGACCCCGGTTCAAACGCTTAAACTTTGCTCGTTTCCCGTGTGACGGTGCACGCCCCCCCCCTTACCCCAGATACTGTCCGACGCATGTGTGAGGACCTTCAGCTGCCACGGCAATCACGATTTTAGAGGCATCCGGTGCTCTCACCGAGTCTGTGTCACGCTGGACCCACACGGACTGTCACACTACAGCGCTAACCCCGATATTCCAGAACGGATTTCACGACTGCACGACCTTGGTCACAGGATGACTGCGCAACCTCCCATCCCCTGGGCCGGTAGCTCCGGCCGCCAGGTACCCTTTTTCCAGACTTGCGGATCTGTCCAACCAGTCCAGGATCGTGAGGACTGAGCGGGGATTTCCACCCCTTTTGGCGGGAGGGTGTTCCAGTGACCCGACGGACCCCCCCGCCAACCAGACAGCAACACAGTTTTGTAGCTGTCCTTGTATGCCCCCCTCCACTACTCCCCTCCGCACCTCACATTGCACGCACCTGATGCATGCCAGTCCCCAGAGCCCAAGGATCTCATGTGCTTCTCTAATGAGACGCCAGCACTTCTTCTTCTGGGAACGTACATTTACCGTGGAGAAGTTAGATTTCTTCTCTTCTGGTGGGAGCAACCACAGAAATTTGTTGTGTGGAGTCTTTTGGTAATCCCAGAATAACGCAGTAATGCATGAACTCGGGTCCTAGGTTGGAGTTTTCTGTGTTTATTAATCCGCTAGCCGTTTGAAAAATCTCAAGGTGATTCCCTGTGAAAGAAATTCAGCCCATACTGAGGCACTTACTACAGAAGGTCGTCCAGGACGGAATGATGGATATTCCCTATTTGTCTCAGGACGCTCCTACTCGACCATATTCTAAACGTTCTCCGTGCAGCGGCTATTCCGCAGCCCGGAGGCCGCATTTGTACTGCAAAGTGAGCCTACTCCTCGGCCCTTCTTGTGCACAGGACTGCGCAACCTCGGCCCACTTGGCGAGTATTGCCCTTATGGTCTCTGGGCGTGGTAGTAGTAGCGCCCTCTCGTCTCTTTCCTTCAGGGTCATCGTGCCCTCATAGCATTCGAACTTTCGGTCTCTTTCGTCCTGCATATTGTATTAGAGCGCTTGTCTAAGCGCGAAGCAGGCTTGGACTATTCCATACTTGACCACTTAAGTGTGAGGCCAACTTGTTCTTATTGCCAACCTCTTTCACGGTTGCTAGATCATATGGACTTCCCCGTTTTGGTCTATTTATGCGGACCACAATGGAGAGTAATTGTCCTCTTCATGTTGCGGTATGAGTCTCTTCGGGGCACCTAGTCCTGCGATGGATAATTTTGGTCAAACCCACCACCGCTCATAACTTCTGTCCAGAGTTGGAGCAACAGCTCCGAAGGGTTTGTCTGGTAAGGACGTTAATTTGTGGGAGGAAGAGCGGCAATTCTATCTTGTAGCGTCACTGAGGATCGACAGGATCCAGGGGGTTCGATGTTATCCGGCTCCATTCTGACTGAAAATTAACAGTCTTCCTCCCCCCTTGGCGGCTTGCTCCTGAAACTCGGACGGAGTTACGGAGCTGAGGGAGAAACCCCCGCCTCTTCCACCTTTAGGGGTAGGCCCATCTTCCTTGCTACCCTTATCCCTAAAGACAGTTATCCTGCTTTGGGGTCACGAAAGGAAGGTTGCCTAGATTGTGCCTGGGTTGCGGAAGCCTTTTCTTAATCCGCCGCCTGTCTCAGGAATGATGGTGTCCAATTCGGGCCCAAACAACGACTCCCCCCCTCGAACGGGATGTGCCACAGTTTAGATCGAACTGGAAGATCTCGCTCACACTGACGCAACAGGGGATCTTCTTAATGAGTTGGATTAGAGCTGCTTCTTTAGCACTAATCTCACTCTTCTTTCGACCGAGTGTATTGGCAATGAAAGAGTGGCTGCTTCAGGGTCGGAAGGTTTAGAGTGAAGTACAGCTCCTTGGGGGGGTTCCATCACTTACGTGCTTTTGCAACTCCTTACCCAGTGACACGTGGTGCAGCTACGGACGTCTTGTCTGTAGCGGATGTTGGACCTGAGGGTCAGATGGAACACGCCCAGTCTTTTTTAACAGCTATCTGCTTCCTATCCAGCGGGTTCTTTCCAACGGGTAGACATCCCAAAGGCAAGTCGGTCTTTTTGGTCATTTAGTGACCTGGATGTCCATTTAGGAGCCGGTTCATAGGCAGGGCTTTCCCTTCATCAAAAGAAAGCGCTTCTGAATTCTTTTAGAGAAAATGTTTATTTTCCGGATCCCTCCATTCTTCCAGAACAGATCTCTATGAGTGTTATTGTTGACTGGGAAACACCGCCTCTTCTTGGCTTTGAGCAGATCAAAGAGTTCATCCTGAATGGATGCGTCGCTTCTACTCCTCTATTTCAGGGTATCTCTTACAGCCATTAAGATGGGCTCAGAGGCCAGCAGAGTATCTTGACTCCATCCTGTTTGCAGAGGTGGAAGGGGGAGTTATCAAACTCCAAAGAATCCTTGACCGTAGCTCCTTCAGAGTCTGAAGGGGGGTAGAAGATGAAGCCACTATTCTCTGTCGCTTTGAGGTGAGTTCCGGAGGGGGGTAAAGGCAGCCAAGGATGACTGGCACAGGTTGATCGGTATCCTCCTGGATATATAAAGCTGCGCATCTCATCCATGAATGAGGTCCTTTCCTCGCAAATCAAAATTATCCAGGCGCTTTTTTGCACACTGGATTTTTCTACTGCATAGGTAGTTTTTTCAAAGCACATGTTGCACTGTTTAGGAGCGTTTTCTTCCTCTCAGAGGAGGATTGCTCCTAGCACGGCCTTTGCCTTTTCATTGGGATCTAACAAGGAAGGGAAGCCCAGAGTAAGGAAGTGCTAGAAACAGGACGTGAGCGGGTGACCACCACCCTATCCACTTTAACCCCTACTCAGAGGGAGGTGGGGATATGAGTCCAGACCGGAGGCCTCAAATTGCATGATTCCTGCTCCTAGAGGAATACCGGAGTAACCAGCCAGCCTAGAATGTAATGATAACAATTGAAGGCCTGGAGATCAGCACTGCAATGGTTAAAGGGTAGGATTTTACCTGGTACCGGTAAGCCAGGAGAGATCCACCAGGGTCTATAAGGTAAATGTGGCCCATGTCAGAATGTAGTATACATAGTATAATAAACATAGTAGGTACCAACATAATATACAGGTGTACATAGCTCAGAAAGATGTTGAAGTAAGAAACCTGACCTGAATAATCGCCAAAGGGAACCTTAAGCTCGCAAGCTACAGGTTAGAGGTGTGCTCCGGAATGAAGATTAGACCTCAGATCAACGCGATTACCACGCTAGAGCAATTTAAACTTACCGCCCCGTGATCCTACTTCCGGTTTCGTTACTCCACCGGAAGTTGACACCGGGGTCGACCGGGAGCGCGAGGATCACGCGTTCCGGGTGTCCTAGGCTCCAGGAGCTGCGGGCAGAGCCGGAGAAGACGCAGTTCCCGACGGGCAGAGGAAAGGGCCGCAACCCGATCGAGGCCCGGAACTGTGCTGGGTAAGGGATAGGTCCCGCGCCATGGTGTCCCCCCTCACTGTCCCAACTAATGGGAAGCGAGGAGAGAAACTTCTCTCTACTTCCTGCCCTGTGTAGGGACAGGAAGCCACTGGAGTGTGGATGCGGGGGAGGGGCATTTAACCTCTCTGCTTCCTTTCCCTACAGAGGTCAAGGGCCATCCTCCAGTTGGGGCCGTCATGGGGGACGCCATGGAAAGACATGATTCCATGTGCTGATACAGACATAGTGACATATGACTGTAATACTCAAGAGTGGAAGCAGCATACAGTGTTCTCATTCTCCACCATTTGCTTAAATGGGTATTCCGGGAATATGAACGTCTGATGGAAAAACCCATGATGATATAAATAAATGAATGTAACAAAAGTCAAAGTCATTAGTCAAAATTGAGCTTAAATAGTTTGATTTTATGATTCACAAAATTTTATGGCCTCTCTAAAGTAGGCAGAGTTATCACCAAGATGGCTACTACTGGAAACTACAAGTCCCATGATCCTTTAGTTCCCAGTAACTCTTCCTGCCTCATAAGCTCTGCTCCCAGTGATGATGTAACAGGCTGTCCTGCTCTGTTACCATAGTAATGATGTGTAACTGCCATCACCACAACACCAGCCATACTGGATTCACTGCAACCAAACGACTACAGCCTAACAGTGACTACAGTATTGCTTTTCCTAGGGCCACAATCCTGTCTGTGCCAAATAGCTGAAGTGTGGTTCCAGTTCCTGAGCTTGGAAAACATTAAAAAGTAGGGTGCTGTCACATGTGGAGTTCATCCAATCGCTTGTTCAAGCCCTTAGACACTGCATTACACTTGTACTGCAGGGTACAATGTACTAACTGACGCATGCTCAGTTAGTTACACCTGAGTCCAGCAGGAGGCAGTCTTTAACAACAAACGCCACCTGGGGTAGCGCAAAAAAATGCCCATATCCGGACAGGAAAGATAAAACGTCACTTTTAATGTTAATCAAAAATATAAAAAAGTGGCAGTGGAGACACTCCTAACTGCTCAACTTGAGAGACAAAATGTTAAAAACACAGGTGCCTAGGGCTTACAGATTTCACTGTACAGAACTGAAATGAGACTGTAGGGAGAGAATGATCATGTAACCAGGATACCGTGAAAAACATAAGGGTAGAACTGTCGAGGGTGTCTCCAGGGTGTACCTTACTCTCCTGAGTGTATATCTTAGATCAGGGTGCTAAAGGTTAAATTGGGTGAGCAATATGACACTTATCTAGAATGTAAAGGGTTATTGTCATTTAAACCCAGTACAAAGGGTTCAGTAGTGTGGGATCAAGTATGATCCCTTTACATACCAAACCTAGCTATATCCCTCAAGTTAAATGCCTCTATGCTCACACAGACACCAGTGTATCAGGCACCACTTTCAATATCTGATCCTAATGGATGTCTAGTCACAGGCACTAACTGGACCCTAGTACAGCTCTACTGTCCTACATAGTCTCAGAATAGAGCTAAGGTATACGAAAATAGCCTAGGCACTCCTGCTGATTAAAATAGAACAAAGATTAGACCCCCTCAGAAGGAGGCAGAACCCATTGTGAAGAGTTTTTCCGGTCCCGCGTGTGGGCTTTGATGACACATGACTTGCAGGACCCGATGTTCCGCAATCTTCTTCTGTTGCACAACGACATACAAAGGCGACGCGCGTCAGAAGAAGTACCTATGGAGTATCTATGGAGCCCAGAGCCTCAGAGGCTGATTTGCATAATATTTTAACCCCTTTTTTTTGTAAAAACAAAGGAAGAAGAACAAACAGATCCTGTCACAGTCCAGCATGCAAGTGTGCTTGGTTTACAATACTTGATTGCGGTGGTAGATTTCTTTAAAAAATAAAGATGCTGCTGCATGCACCAGCCATCAGCCGCCATGGTATATATACAAAGTCCAAGATCAATGGGACTGCAGAGAAACCGGTTGCTTGGTATCTGGTGTTTGCCAAATAACAGACTAGAAGAGTGCACAGGAGGGGTTAGTAAAGAGAGAGTTGGAATTACAGGCAGTTAGGGAACATTATAGGTTTGCCTAAAGAGATGTGTTTTAAGAGCATGTTTCAAACTTTGGAGGTTGGGTATAAGTCTGATAGTCTGGGGTAGTGCATTCCAGAGAATTGGTGCAGCTCGGGAGAAGTCCTGTTGAGTGTGAGGTTTAAATTAAAGGTAGAGAATAATCTAAGATCACTGGCAGATCATAAGAGCACGGGAAGGGCGATAGACTGAGAGGAGACAGGAGAGATAAGGAGGTGCAGCATTATGCAGAGTTTTGTGGATGAGGGCGATTTTAAACTATTCGGAAGACAGGCAGTGGAGAGACTTGCACAGGCTTGAGGCATCAGTGTAGTGTTTGGTCTGAAAGACAAGCCAGGCTGATTCAATAAGAATAGATTGTAGAGGAGAGAATTTAAGAAGTAGAAGACCAAGAAGTAGGGAGTTACAGTAGTCTATACGAGAGTGAATCAGAGCGACAATAAGCATTTGAAGGTTTCAAATGTGAGAAATGGGATTCTGGAGAGGTTTCTGAGATGCATGCGGCAAGAGCGAGGAAGAGATTCAATATGTGGAGCAAAGGAGAGGTCAGAGTCCAGCACAACCCCAAGACAGCGGCTGGGAGGCACACAGGCGCCATGTACGTCCCTCAAATGTGAATGCTCCCATAGTTCGTAGATAATGGAAAGACAAGAAGTTCAGTCTTAGAAATATTACGTTTCAAGAAGAGAGAGGACATGATGTCAGATATGGCAGAGATGCAGTCACTGTTCTGAAGTAGGGCATCAATAATGCTAGGTGCAAAAGTGTATAGTTGGGAATCAGCAGCATAAACATGATAATGGAAACTGCAGATGGTTTCTCCGATGGGGGCAGTATAGAGGAAAAAGAGAAGGGAACCTAGGACTGAGCACTGAGGAACCCTAAAAGTGTGAGGAAGATGAGAAGAGAAAGATCCATAAAAAGATACTGAAAGTGCAGTCAGAGAGATAGATAGAAAACCAAGGGAGCATAGTGTCCTTCAGGCCAATAGAAACAAAGCCTCCTGAGGAGTATCAAACGCTGCTGAGAGATCCAGAAGATGAGGTGAAAATAGTCACCTAGCAGTAAGAAGATCGTTGGAGACTTTAGAAAAAGTCACAAGGAGGGGGTGTGGGGGGGGATGAGTCTGCCTGAAACATAATGCGTTTAAAACGGCACGTGGGACGGCGCCCTGAGACTCCCAGGCCTGCTGTAGAGAGAGTTCAATAAAACCCTGCTGGAGTATTGCAGTATATTTTATTAGCAATCAGACCCCCTTTTTTATTAAAAAAATAATAATAATAATTTTTTTTATTAATACCCTAATACCTAGAATCCCAAAAATGTTAGTCTGGTCCGCAGATAATGACACATCTCTTTACAATAAAGTATGAAAAAGTATGGGTGCCAGAATGTGGCGATACCACTAAAAACCTTTTTATACACAAGTTTGTTTTTGTTTATGTATTTAAATATACCAAAGGTGATATAAATTTGAAATCTCTGAACATAATGACCCAAAGAGTAAAAAAAGTAAATTTCACCTCAGCAGTACAGGTAGAAAATTACACAAATGCATTGTTTCATCAATTACACTCGGAAATTTTATTTTTTCAGTTTCACACAAAGTTCCATAGAATATTAAATGGACCACCAGGAATTCCAAAATGTCCTGCAGAACACATACCCTCATACAGCTCTATAAGTAAATGGATGGATGACTTTGCCTGTTTCCCTGAAAATTATTAATACGATTCGTCCTATAGATTGCCATCTCGACACCACCATTATTGGAACGCAAATACGAAAATCTGATAGCAACTGATATATGCGAAAATAGCCACATTCCTTCTAATTCTCAGTACGCAGACTGTAACCTACTCACCATGTCACCCCCATGTTGTCCTGACAGCAGAGCTAAAAGATGACGTGCCAGCGCAGAGATATGCCGTTTGTGAGTGCCACCCCTAGCGCTGTGATACGCACATATTGAAGCCCATTTACTCTGCCCCGTCTGATAATAAAGAAACGAAACAGAGACGGCTACAATAAAATGGACGACTTCACTTCCGCTAGTGATTACATCGGTACGGAAGTGTGAACTCATTTTGACGTAGCGCATGCGCAATAGATACTGTGCCACACGTGTGTAACGATGCCGAAACAGCGGGGCTCACGGGGATCCGCTCCCCGTCATGTGGCGCTGGGAGAGCAGATCATGCAGGAAGGATCAGTCAGGCCCACCACCCGGGTCAAGCGGCGGGGGCAAGGTTCTGAGGCCCAAGATGATGGTTACGTGGATGAGAAGTTGTCACGGAAGATCCTGGAGCAGGCCCGGATTCAGCAGGAAGAGCTGGAGGCTGAACACGGGGCCGGGAGCCTGCCTCCCAACCAGAAGACCACTGTACTTGGTAAGAGTCTCGCGACAGAGCCCTGGGCAGAATGTTCTAGAGTATTGGCTTCTAGTATCTTTATGGCATATATGAAGGATATCCTACTGGGGACATGCATCCCTAGTCATCTTCTCCCAGATGCAAGACCTAGTGGGATCAGCTGATTGGGGAGGGTTGTGCTCAGAAGATAGCCCTACAAGGTGACAATATTCACTAATATGCTCTATTTTGTTGAGAGGACTTTAATATTTATACACAAAAACTCTCTGTATGTGTTGAGAGCTGTGGAGGTACAAGCTCTTCAGTGTTCCCTATCAGTTCCTCCATCCCAGTTTGCTTCTACAGAACTTCCTCTGTACCTCATGCTGCTTCCCTCCTCACCTTGTCATTGGCAGTATCAGCTCTCTTCAGATAAACTATTAACCCTTAGTGCTCACACCACAGGCTATAGACTGCATGTAACTGGTGTACTGATGATTTCTACCACTTATTACATGTTCCCTTCTCCATGTGATGGAAGCTGCCATGCTGGTCACCATATGCATCCTGTATGTGCAGTGTTCAGTGGATTTACTTTTAGGAAACTAAATGGATGTAATGATAAATTACTTTGAGAACACAAGGCATCATGGGATCTGTGGGCATGCTAACTGGTCTCAGCTTGAGGGCATAGACTGACAGACATTAGTCTCCACCCACTTCACCTCTGGAATTTTGTCAAACACATTCAGAACAAAAATGCCATAAATTTGGAAAGAAAGCGGCGAGCAGCACAATATGGGCATTGTTCTGTTTTGTTTTTAAAGGGGAAATCGCATATAATAATTAGTAAAATAATGACAACTTTACAGTTACACTTAACCCCTTCACGCTCCGTGGCGGATATATCCGCCACGGAGCGCAGTGACTTAGCGCTCAGTGGCGGATATATCCGCCACAGCGCTTATGCCGGCTCGGCTCTGGATCAGAGCCAAACCGGCATCGGGAAACACGGGATGCCGGCTGTAACTAATAGCCGGCACCCCAGTGTAACACCCGCGGTCGGAGTGGGCTAACCCGGGTGTTAGCACGACCGCGGCATCTAACTTGCCTCTGGGGGTCTTTCCCCCACGATCGGCCCCCCCTGAACCGTTTTCGGGGGGCACCGATCGCTGCTATGGATGTGCTGGGGTCCGATCTGGTCCCTAGCACTGCCTGCAGGCACTGCCAGTAAGATGGCGTCTGTGACGTCATCTTACTGGCATAGTGCCAGCCTATGCAAGTGCATAGGCTAACACTGATAATACCCTGCAATACATGATTATTGCAGAGTATTATCATGAACAAGCAATCAGATGATTGCTTGGTCATTTCCCATGGTGGAAAAAGTGAAAAAGTAAAAAAAAATGTTATTCAATAAAAAATAAAGTAATAAATCAATAAAAATGCCCATAAGCCCCATAACATATAAAGAGACATATAAGCCCAAAAAAGTCTAAATCATAACAAAAACCCCACATATATAGTATCACCGCGTCCGTAACAACCCGTAGAATACAAGTAAATCATTATTGAACCCGTACGATGAACGCCGTAAAAAAAGACTATTGAAAACCCACCAAAAATTAACATTTTTACCTATTCAATCTTACAAAAAATGTCATCAAAAGTGATCAAAAAAACATATGTACTCCATAATGATACTGCTGCAAAGTACAGCATGTCCCGCAAAAAAACAAGCCATCAACCAGCTCCCGAGAATGTCCTTGGCAGGGAAAGGACGGAAGCCATGGATAGCGTCCATCCTCTCTCTTCGAAGGCGATATAAACCGAACCGTTGGCACCTAAATCTCCGTCAATATGAATTAGATTGTGTTTCTAGGTGTCATAGAACTGGAGAAAGTGAGTTTTTTAAACCCCCCTATAAAAGACCAGGGCCCTTTTGTTTTTGCATTTTCATTTTTTACTCCCCACTCAACCCATTCCATAAATTTTTCATGAGGGAGCTTGTACAAGGGCTGGTTTCCTGTGTAAAAAAATTGCACTTTCATAGTGACGGTATTTAATATTCCAAGCTGTTGTGTACTGTGAAGCGGGAGGGAAAAAAAAATTCCAAATTGTAGTGTAAAAACAAATGCAGTTTTTATGTAGGCTGGACTGTACAGCTTCAGTGAAGTGCACAAAATGACATGTCTACATATTCTTTAAGTTGTACGATCACGGGGATACCAAATTTTATATAGGTTTTTTAACATTTACAAAATTAAAATGTGAAAATCTGGTGCAGTGTAATTTTTTCCCGACTTTTGATGACGTTTAGTGCCCATCGCTAACCAAATTACGGCCTTCTGTTCACTTTTATATTTTCAAATGGGGCACTATATTCTGTTAGGGGTTAAATGCCAGAAAAACAGTTAGATCCTGCTCAGGCAGACAATTTTCCTGTTTGTGCGGACCCTGGAGGGAAGCTAACAATGATCATCCAAAATTTCTTCTCTTTCGCCTTTACTGCGGTTCCTCAGGGTGCTGAAAATAAATGAAAAGCTTGTGAACAGAGCAGGGAGTGTAAATAACCATTACATCTGTGTTGGGCACTTGCGATAAATAATTGGGGACTTGGTTTGTAGTTGGGCACTCGGTCTCTACAAGGTTTGCCATGCTCTAGGGTAATTTAAAAGGACTATGGCGGTGAAGCACCCTCCGGCTCACTGCATACAGTATTTCATTCTGATGGTAAGATTCCTTAACGATAGGCTACTGATGATTCTACCATATACGGCAATACTAAATATTATACGTTTATGACATACATGCGGATGCTAACAACATCTAGATTACAATGTGCCAATCGCCACATGTTAGTACATATAGTACAGAGAAGAAAAGAGCCTGGGATCTTTGTGTGACTCGTGGCTGTCATGGCGGGAGAGGCGCTCCTTGTTGATGTCAGGTAGAGTGACAGATCATGCGAGATTCTAAATGCCACAAGCGGCTTTGCTCGAAGGACACCCATGGCAGATGTGCGCGGGTGTTTAGCGACAGGTGTTTGCTCCATTGCTGCAGGCAAAAACCCGTGAGTAATGAGAGGCTCAGCCCGTGATCCGCGCCTTAATACCACCACCGCCCCCTCCCCACACACACTACAGCACGTTCAAGGAAGTCTTCAGGGCGTTAGAAACATTTCTGGATTGCAACCAAAATTTTAGGTTTGTGTTTTCTTGGAGTGGAGATCTTTTGATGTATGTATGTGTGGTACTAATAAACTGGTCACTTTTGTATTTTTTAAATCACCCTTGTGAAGCATTAACCTTATGCTTTGATGTGGTTTTGATATGTGTTCATTGCAGTTGGCCAATAGCAAGTGTCTGGTTATCCATTGTTTTATTTTGATGCGTGAGATTTCCTTTTAAATGGGAACCAGAAGGATAAAACAGAGGGAAAGGTCGGAAAAAAAGAGCACACACAGGGACATGAAAAAAAAATAAATACAATAAGAGCGAGGTACAAGACTAACACAGAATAAGCAGCAATGCACACCAAAATTGAAGCTTTTACTTCATGTAGTTTTTCACCGGATACTAAACAACAATCTTTAATTAAATAGAATAAAAATTCCTCACCTTAGAGGTGGATTTTTGTTCATGAACAACTCAATTGCTTTCTCATCGGAGGATTACATGCACCTCCTCACTGTAGTTCCTCGGCATCCATTGAAGCAGCTTTCTTCCAGTGTAGGCCACTCTCATCCATCCAGAATCAGACCTCATTGCTTTAACTCTTGTAATCTACACAAAATAAAGAATTTAGCATTGTTTACACTGGATATCAATGCGACCTTTTGTGGCTTCTGTTAGTGATTCCATTAGGAAGTTATAATAAGAGACGAGAGCGTAGGGTTACAGATGTCCAGTTGTCGGGCTGCAATCATTTTACACCCCCCCGCACCTCTCTCTGATAGTGGGACAATCTGGTCCCTTACGTCCGTGCTGCCAATTATAACTTCTCTTTCTGTATGAGTTGGCCAGACGGCTTTCATAGCGGCAGTCTGGGGTTCTGTTCTGAGAATTTAAGATCACTAATGCCGTCGTCAAGGATGCCCACTACTTATAGAAACCCCTGCAAAGCGTAAAGTAAAAACAAAGAAAAGACATCAAGGAGTAAATATCAGAGGAGATAGGTACACAGTGGGCTTATATGCCGATGTGATATAATTATTCTATGCGAGGGGAGCCAGCTGTTTCCCTGGTCGCCTTAAAAAGGTAGTTAAGATATACTCCTTGTATCATATTACAAAATCATGAAAGCAAAAGCAAACGCTACTAAGATAAAGAGAACCACGGCCATAGAAAGAGAAATCAAAGAAACATTTTCATACTTATGGTCCCAGAAGGCTTCCATACACTGGGGGATACAGTTGGCCGGCTCTCCCTTAAAGGAAACCTACCGGTATATCCGGCGTACTAAGAGACCTGGTGTATAAGACGGATCCCCACTTCCCCTTTTTCTTAAAATATAGAGTTTAAGATATATTCGCCGATTAAAAACTACCCCTTTTCCAACGCATACAAAACACCGGGTAAAAATTAAAAAAAAAAACAGATTTGAATTTAACATGGTCCTTTTTTAATGATCTAGAACAGTTCGAAATTGCCACATAAGAAAAAAATACTAAGACAGCGGTATATAGCACACCCGTGAACAACACAACCCGGGTACGCCGACCAGGGTATACAGCCAGCCGATGAACACACACCCCGGTATAAGAC
Source organism: Engystomops pustulosus (assembly GCA_019512145.1). Taxonomy (NCBI): domain Eukaryota; kingdom Metazoa; phylum Chordata; class Amphibia; order Anura; family Leptodactylidae; genus Engystomops; species Engystomops pustulosus. Next base: position 179,060,335 of record CM033642.1, on the reverse strand, counting down.
GCCCGTAGTATAACCGACCCACTCGTCGTAAGGAGTAAGCAAGCCCGGAGTGCCACTCCCGGAGTTTACAGCACATGACCCAGGTAGAAGCACTCACCGATCAGCAGCCCGTACCATGCCCCAGGTAGTATACAGCAATCCCCCCAGCTAGTATACAGCATCCCAAGTATACAGCACGCCCAGTTGTATACAGCAACTGCCCCGTATTATACAGCACGCCCACGTAGTATAAGCTACAGCCACACTGCCAGTCAGTAGCCATGCCCCCGTAGTATACAAGCACACGCCCCAGTAGTATACAGAATGCCCACGGTGCGATTAAGCTGCCCAGTAGTATTACAAGCATTTTTGGCCCCCCCGGTAGTATACAGCACTGCCCCCAGTAGTATACAGCACTGCCCAGTAGTATCCAGCACTGCCCCCATAAGCACGCATGAAACAGCACTGCCCCAGTATATACAGCACTGCACCCAGTAGTATACCGCATTTGCCCCCACGTAGTTACAGCATGCCCCCTCGTAGTTAAGCACTGCCCCCAGTAGTATACGCATTGCCCCCAGAGTATACAGCACTGACCCACGTAGTATACAGCACTGCCCCAGTAGTATACAGCACTGCCCCCAGTAGTATACAAGACTGCCACCACAGTAAGCAGCCCCCGAGTATTACAGCACTGCCCCACAGTAGTATACAGCACTCCCCCAGTAGTCTACAGCACATGCCCCCAGTAGTACGCAAGGTACAGCACTGCCCCCAGTAGTATACAGCACTGCCCCCCAGTAGTATCAGCAGCGCCTATTATGGACTGCCCCAATTAGTATACGCACTGCCCCCAGTTAGTACAGCACTGCCCCCAGAGTATAACAGCACTGCCCCCAGTAGTATACAAGCACTGCCCACAGTAGTATACAGCACTGCCCCCCCAGTAGTATACAGCACTGCCCCGTCATAGTCACTAGCCACTAGTAGTACAGCATCTGTACCCCCAGTAGTATACAGCACTTGCCCCCAGTAGTATACACATGCGGTTAGCACTGCCCCCAGTAGTATACAGCACTGCCCGTTATACAGAATGACCAGTTAACAGCACTGCCCCAAGTAGATAGCCCTGCCCAGATACAGCACTGCCCCCATGTACGCAGCCCAGAGTAACAGCACTGCCCCCAAGTAGTATACAGCCTGCCCCCAGTAGTATACAGCACTGACCCAGGAGTATACAGCATCCCGATATGCCCCAGTAGTATTACAGCACTGCCCCCAGTAGTCATCCACGTAGTACAGCAATGCCCCCAAGTAGTTAGCACTCCCACAGTACAGAACTGCCCCAGAGTAATACAGTCACTGCCCCCAGTAGTATACGCACTGCCCCCAGTAGTATACCGCACTCCCCCAGTAGTATACCAGACACTGCACCCAGTAGTAACAGCACTGCCACCTAGTATTACACGCACTGCCCCCAGTAGTATACAGCACTGCCCCCAGTAGTATACAGCACTGGCCCCCAGTAAGTATTCAGCACTGCCCCCAGAGTATACAGACTGCCCCTAGAGTAGTATACCGAACTGCCCCCAGTAGTATACAGCACTGCCCAGTAGTATACAGGCACTGAACCCCAAAGTAGTATTATAAGCCTGCCCCACGTAGTATACAGCACTGACCACCAGTATGTAACAGCAACTGCCCCCAGTAGTATACAGCACTGCCCCAGTAGTATACAGCACTGCCCACAGGGTAGACTCCATAGTAACACTGCCAGATACTGCCCAGTAGTATACAGCCTGCCGTATACCAATCCAGTAGTATAAGCAATGCATATAGCACTCACCCAGTAGTATACACCCGTTACCGCACTTGCCCCCTAGTAGTATACAGCACTGCCCCCAGTAGTATACAGCACTGCCCCAGTAGTATACAGCACTGCCCCCATAGTATACAGCACTTGCCCCCAGTCAGTATACGCACTGGCCCCCAGTAGTATACAGCACTGCCCCCAGTAGTATACACACTGCCCCATGTATAAAGCATGCCCCCAGTAGTATACAGCACTGCCCCCAGAGTATACAGGGACCTTGCACCCCAGGTAGTATCACATCAGCCCACGTAGCCAAAGTATAAGACCCGCCAGAGTTACAGCACTGGCCCCCAGTAGTATCAGCACGCCCCCAGTAGTATACAGAACTTGCCCCCAGTAGTATACAGCACTGACCCCAGTAGTAAACCATGCCCAATAGCACATGCCCATGTATACAGCCCCATAGTTAACAAGCATTTAATCTGTCAAGGTTGTTTCCTATAGTTTCTTTAAAGCGAAACCTAACACTTAAAAGGGGTAGGTTTTGATACACATATACATGGCACCAGCTCAGGGTGTGAGCTGGTTGACAAGCATATTTTGTTAAGGGAACAATGCGGTGCGCAGAGTTATAAGTTAATATAACATTATGAATCGAAGATGGGGACTGTTCCCTTAACAACAAATATGACTTTGCTGGCACCAGCCTCACCAGAGCTGGTGCCATGTCTATAGTGTATAAAACCACCTTTTTAGGGAACAAAGTCCCATTTAGAATTTAAGTGTATTAACTCTTATAAACTCGGCGCACAGCACTTTGTTCCTTAACAAAAAAATGCCCTGGACCAGTCACCCTGGAGTGGTGCATGTATATGTGGATAAACCTACAACTTTTAAGTTGGTAGGTTATCCTTTAAAAGAAAAACTCTAGGAAAAAACTGACAGAAATAAATGATTAAGTACACTAACATAATCAAATATACTGACCCAAACTGCAGCTTAATCTGGTTAAATATAAAAATCGCCGCTTGTTGTAAAATATAATATTTTACCTACTGACTATATTTATGAGATTATTGTACCCACTGAGATTTCCAAAAGAAGAGATAAATTAAGATCCAAAATATATGATAGAGACATTTGGAATGGTAAGCCCCACAGTTGCCCATAAAAACATTTAAATGCTCCGAAAAGCTTAGGCGGGGTGGGACATCCGGATCTATAAGATTCCAGAAGCTACCTAATGGAACCAATAAAAAGTTTATGGCAAAAGTAGAGAGGGAAAAAATGGACCCCATAGAGGAATCGTTTGCAAAACAGACCTCACTGAAAACTTAATTGTAGCTGACTGGCTTGGTTACAGTATGGACTGGGCTGATGCTTGACACACTAAGGCAATGATACAGCCATGGCACAATTATCATTCCAGCAGGTCAGATATACACCTGGCTAGGCATGAAGTTGATATGGATGTTCTTAGCCTGTGCCTTATATAGATTCCCAGCAGAAAAAATGGAAAGCTGCAAACCTCTCCTCTTTGGCCATTGGGATTCTACACACATAGCATCCCCAGGGTGAGTTTCCTCAACTATAAGAAATTGGGTCGTTTCGCAACGAGTCACAGGGAAAATGTACACCAAACAAGTAGGTAGGCCACTCTTTATAAAATTTTTTAGAGGGTAAAAATAAATGGGAAAGGCGCGTATCTAATCGCATATGGGGATCTAAATTCCTTAGTTCCTCAATACTAATTAACATATATGCAAAAATAGGAAACAGAATTAGGGAAAACATTTCTACTAAGGACTGCGTCTTATCATTTAACAGAGTTAAAAACAGTTTTATGTGTTTAAATCACAGCGAATGCTTCCTAAAAATATTTTAAGATGGCATTTAGCACCAAATAGATAAGCAAATATTTTTAAACAACACAATAAACGAATGATGGAGAGGATGCGGTGAAACAAGCAATCTTCATCTGTGGTGGCACTGTCCACTTGTCACAAATACTGGGTACAAGTAGCCAGGTTGTTTCAAAGACGATGTAAGGTTAAACTCCCTGTCTCCCCAGAGATACATCTCTTCTCTATAATGTGAGAAAAAGTCTTTGCCTAGCGAAGCCTAAAAAGATACCTTGGCAATTTCAACAGCTAGGCTAGAGATTCAAAACAAGTGGAAAACAAATTGTCATCTCCGTAGAGAGAGAGTAATTTTGGGGATGAATAAGCTAAGGAATTATGAGCTATTTATGTATGAGGGGGGGGGGGGGAGCGGGGACACAAGTAAAAAAATTTTTTCGGGTTGGGAATAAAAGATAGTAATTCAGGAAGATAAAGTCAAAATTGATATCGGACACATAAGAAATAGGACGTTGGGACACGGAGGAGAGAAAAAAAATTAAAAGGATAGGAGGGAACGTTGGACAGGAGGGATAAGGGTTAATAACGTAATAAAGGAAGATATATAACACTTGTATCTGTATAGACAGCGATTGTATTTTGTATAGATAGCACATGGTTCTCTGTTTGTTCTGGTTTTTTTTCTCTCTTATGTATTCATATACGATGGATTGTTGACTCTTACAAGAATTGTAAATTTTTCTTTTTTTATTGTCCTTCGAAGAAATAAACAAACAAAAAAAAAAAAAAACTTTCTTCTAGGTGATCCTGGCATGTCAAGCTATGAAAAACAGCGCACAGGATCAAGAAAAAGATGAGCAGATGTGAGTATTGATAGGTTTTGGTTGGGTTGATTGTCTTTTTAAACTTTATTATCCTTTTAGTGATGGAGAGAATGAAGGAGGTTCCTAACACAAGTGTGAAGTGGGCCTTATGTTTATCAAAATGTTATCACAATAATCATACTATCTTAGAGGTTCTTAAATTCTATGCCGAAACTGAAGCTAAAACTGAGAATACAGGATAAATAACATGGAAGATATTCTGTATTTAAAATTATTCCTATTCATTTTACTGCTGGTTAAAGGACATCTACCACCAGGATGGGGATGGTAAACCAAGCACACTGACATAGTGGTGAGCCTGTAAGAACAGATACTTCCAGAGGGGGCAAACACCAGTAAATCAGTGTGTGGTTTACAATCCATCCTGGTGGTCAATGTCCTTTAAGTATACAATGCAATACTTCACTTGCAGAACTTTACATTATTAAAATGGAAACTTTAACCCCTTAAGGGCAGCAGCCATTTTACAGCTTAAGGCTCAGCCCCATTTTTGGATTCTGACTTGCGTCACTTTATATGGTTATAACTTTTGAACTCTGTTACTTATCAAAGCGATTTGAGATAGTTTTTTCCCACATGTTGTACTTCATTTTAGTGGTAAATTTGGCAGATAAGTTTTGCGTTTATTTTGCAAAAAAGAAAAAAAAATGATGAATTTTTTGAAAGATCTCACTTTTTGAAATTCAAAATCATTACATTTCAGTGATATATTACCACCTAAATAAGTTGCTGCATAACATTCCCATGTGTCTACTTTACATTTTCATAATTTTTGAAATGTCTGGATAATATTTTTGATGTCGCTCGGCTACAAATCGAATAGCGATTTCTGTATTTCAGAATTTACTCTTTTGCAGATAAATACAGTTTGAATGAAATGTTACATATTTAGTATCAAAACCCCCGTATATAATCAACCCATTTTCAAGTCTGCACCCTCAAACTATCAGAAACAGCTTTTAGGAGATTGTTAACCCCTTGAGATTCATAGTATTGAATCAAAATGGAGGTGAAATTTAGATTGGTCAAATTGTTCCAGTATATGCTATTAGCCCTTAAATTTACACATTTCCAAAAGATAAAAATAGAAAACCCACCATACAATTTGTTTGCAATTTCTCCGAGTGAGAGACCCCAACATGTGGTGTGACTGTTTTATGGGACACAGCGAGGTGCAGAATGGAAGGAGGGACCTGCAGCTGCCAGGATTTTAGTTTCCTCTTTGGTCCCTTTTGTAGGCTATAAATTTTCACTTTTTGTTATTGGGGCCATGTGCTGGCAATTTTTTTTTGCGGGATGAGATGCTTTTTTCCAGTGTTGCCATTTGGGGTTGTATCACCTATTGTTGAAAATTAGGAACTCGTTTTTGAGGGTATGAGTAGAAAAAGCATCAATTCTGTACTGGATTTTGACTTTTTTCGTGTTCACCGTTTAGCCGAATAATCATGTTAGTTTATTCTAGGGACGTAAGATTACGGGGATACCAGACTTGAATTATTTTTACATTTTACTAAATTTGTCAAATAAACCGTAAATGTGGGAATAATCTATCATTTTGCATTGCCGTCTTCCAAGTGGCATAAAAATTTTAACTTTTTGAATTCATCCCGCAAAAAAAAATGCCAGCACATGGCCCCAATAACGAAAAAGTGAAAATTTATAGCCTACAAAAGGGACCAAAGAGGAAACTAAAATCCTGGCAGCTGCAGGTCCCTCCTTCCATTCTGCACCTCGCTGTGTACCCATAAAACAAGTCACACCCACATGTTGGGGGTCTCTGCACTCGGGAGAAATTGCAGAACAAATTGTATGGTGGGTTTTCTATTTTTATCTTTTGGAAATGTGTAAATTTAAGGGCTAAATGAGCATATAACTGGAACAATTTGACCAATCTAAATTTCACCTCCATTTTGATTCAATTACTATGAAGAAAGTGAACATTATACGCCTACAAAAGGGACCAAGAGGAAC